>LJPH01003431.1:0-39015 GCA_001430925.1 Byssoonygena ceratinophila
TTAAGATTACAGTCATCTTGAGAGTTTTTTTACTTGAGAGAGAGATACAGTATTTAATTAATTTTACAATACTTGAAACTGTTTCTACTGTTGTGATATAATCTTATACTACATTACTGTTTGGTTGTTGGCATGTTCTTGAAATGCACAAAATTATTAAAAAATCTATATGATATTCATCATGTGCTTCTTTCTGTCTGTCATATTTTCTAATAATAATAAGAAGCTGTTTATAATTTAGTAATTTTTATCAATCAATCTTTCTGTCAATGTACTGTTCTATTAATTAATCTTTTCTGTTAATATATTATTTTATTAATCTGCTGTTCTATTAATCTATCATTCTATCTCTGCTGTTCTGTTTGTTCTGTTGTCAATTATAGTCTGATAACTTTGATAACTCTTAATTCACAGAAGAACTTCTCACTAGAAAGATTGAGAAAATAAATGAAGTAATTATAATGTAAGTAATTAAATAACTAGAATTGTATTTGCTAGTTATCTGCAGGTTCTGTACAAGAATAATTACTTAAGAAAGAAAAGAGAAAGAGAATAGAGAACATGAGACAAAAGGGGTTTTGTGTGTTGTCACTTAGCAAAATGGTCAAAAATTTCTCCAAGGTTTAGTTCAAGAATTCATCTGAGGAATCACCATTCAGGTATCAACCTACTACAATCAGATTTGATTTTCTGTTTGATGGAAGCCTCCCATAAATCATCTATCTCCCTAAATAAACCTCTGTATATCACAAGAAAATTCAGTGGTGTCAATTGTGGATTTTTGGGTCACAAATTACCAATATAAACAATGATTACCATACTGTATTGACCATTCTTGTAAACTGAATCAAAAGCAGCTTTGAGATCCAGCCAGAAATAGTTAAGATCTTCAAACCCATGTTTGTGTATTCTTTTTGATGGAATATTTGATTACCAAACAGCAGAAAGTGATCTGGAGGCTGCTGGTTATTCAAAGTGTTGCAATTAGCTCAATCTTGTGAGTTGAGCAAGTCATCATATACACACTGGGAATTGGGGACTTGTAGACTAGGTACCTGCTGGCTGTCCATTTTTATAAGGCAAATGCATACAAAATGAGATGCAAGTGAGATTCCTCACCTATCAAGCCCATGAAATCACTGGTAAAGCTGTTTTTTTGCTGAATTAAACTAATGAAAATGTGGTTTAGGGCCCCATACAGATTTCTATGCTATGAACTCAAAACCCCCCACTTACACGGCCGGATGCTGTTTTGAACCGAACAGGCCCTTAGTTAAAGGTTAATGTTAGTTAACTACCTTGTGTTTGATGGGTTAGGCTGGGTTATAACTAGTGGTTACCTGTCGATGATGGCGATGAAGCAATGCAGCCATGACATTTAGTGGGAAACTTTTTTTGAGTAAAGTGTGGAAGTATATGAGCTCATATAAGTTGGGCCCCACCCGCCTGATCCTCCTTCCTCCATCTTTCTTTTTACTTCTTCCTTCAACAACACATGAATCTATCAATCCAACAATTTTACCTGTTCCCTAGTTGATACTTATACAAACCTTCATTACTCCCTACCTCGCCTTTCAGACTTGCAGCAGCCGCCATGGAAGATACCAGTAATGATTCCAAACCAACTCAAGGACACGCTCAAAAGACTCCTCGAGCTCCTAGAGGTATATTAAACCCGGCCACCCCCTCCGATACCAGCAGCCCATCGCGGCCAATCCCACCAAAGGAGGCCATACAGCCCAGAGTTCCTGCATGGCAGGACTCTGCAGAAGCTGTTGAGTGGTTTCTTCATCTCAGGAATGTCACAAAGAGTATTGTCTATCGGTATTCCGTCACCTTGAAAAGCGCGATGGATTTGTTTATCCGCAACAATGCAACAGGGTACAAGGACTTCAAGATGCTGGAGAAAACACTGACGAGCTTCTGGAACTGGTGGAAAGAGTTCGTAACTACAGATATCATTACGCAGCAATTCCTCAAGACGTGTATCATCTTCAAGGACTTTGAAGATATCTTGGCAAATATGAAGACACCCCGGATGGCCAACCAAAAAGATGCTGTGGACATGCGCAAGTATAGAGCAGATGTGCGGAGCATCTCCAAGGAGGTGCATATTCTTCGAGGTCTGATTGATGAAGCCAACATGCGCCTTGACGAATTGCCGCTTAACCTCACAGAGCAGCTACCGCAGCTACCTGACGTTTCTGACTTCCCACCTTTGGAGCAGATGTTAACTTTAGCAACAGGAACAACCCTCGTTGAACCAATATCCTCCTCGAAAGCCTCTTGTAGTTCTTCAGAAACACAGTCCAACACGCCACCAGAAGAGCGAGTTACGCCTGAGAATGGCGGGAGCGACGTGGATAGTGTGGAACGCGAGGCCGAAAATGATGGTGAGGAGGCGGGCACAGAGGTGGGTGGGAAGCAAGAGGAAAACCCTTGGGCTCCTTTCAAAAATCGGCTCCCTTCGGAGCTGAATCTTGAAGATTTTGACCCAGTCTGGACTCCCGAGCATGGATACCCCGGGGAGGTCCCAGAAGAAATGCAAGACTATTTAGAGAATCCTAGTGTGTATTCCCCAACCCCTTCTTGCCTTTACGCTCGCACTTGTGAATATGTATTAATTTTCCATTTTCAGGGTATGCGCAGATGATAGGTCCTTGCCGGACCATCTTTTGGCTTGATGGCGTCGAGGAACTCGTGAGAATGATAGATGACCCTGTTTACGCCATAGAGGATGAAATCGTTGTTTGTCCTCTCGGATGCCTACCTTCAGGGTTCCTTCTCGAGAGGTATCGACAGGCTGGAAAGGTGCCTAAAGATGTATATTTGAAGTATATGGGCGAATATGTGCCGGAGGACAAGAGATCACTCGTATCGGTTGGTGCAGCCTTCTCAATCCCACCACAAGTCACCGCAGACCAGGCACAGCTCAGTCTCGGGAGTTTGTTTCCAATTGTCAGACCCCAGGACTTTCCTGAATCTGTTCGATCGTTTCGGATGAAATATCATAAGAATCCGGATACCTTTGCGCGTAACTGCCGCCGGAAGTTTGATGATGGATTTCTGTCACGCCCCAATCTCTTATTCAGAGGGCTAGGAGTGACAGCACTTGCACTTTCTTTGTCCTTCTTTGTTCCGGTCATTACTTCGCAAAATTATGACAACGAATTCGGTCCTGCTATCTATACTACACGAGATCTGGAGGCCGCAAAAATGTACGCCGGACCTACGGGGGCTATTATGGTTTTTGAAGAGGAGCTCGATGGGCTGGAAGTTTGGGAGCCTTCAGTGGAGGATTGGAATCGACTGACCGCCACTTTCCTCACCATCGTAATAGATAATCTGTCCATGCCATCAGCATACCGAGGCTCAGATGTCATCATTGGGCCATTATCTACAAACCAGCGCGAGGCTCGTCAGCGCAGGCGATTTCCAACTCAGGGCACCGAAATACAGGTCGCCTTTAGGAGTTACTGTTCATGTGCAAAACTGGCCCGTTCACTTTGTGCTATTATCTTCATTGAGAGTTGAATCTCACCCATTCATGTTATGTTGTTCACACACCAGATATTGAATAAAAGGCTGATTACTAGTTTAACCCCTGCAAACCCTGCAATGTAGATAACTGCTTGTAGTTGTGGCTAGTGCATAATTATTAAGACTTGGCATACTCCAATTATTTTAGTGGCTAGGTAGTTTTAGCTATGACTAAGTCAAAGCTTGGCATACCCCATCAAATATTTAGTGACTAGTTAAATTATGACTAAGCTAGAGCTTGGCGTACCCCATCAAAAGATTTAATGACTAGTTTAACTATGACTAAGCTAGGGCTTGGCATACTCCTATCAAAATCTCATGTGTGGAGCTTGGCATATCACTTGATTGGTCAACTTTATCAGATGAGTAATAACCTCATTCTCATGTGGAGTGTAAGTGGTCTGTGCACTTTTGTAAAATTTGTAAAATACAATCTTTGGTGGAATGGCATCTAGAGGCTTCTGTAGTAAGTCCAATTAGTTCTTCTGACCCCTCTATACCAAAATCAGCAATTTCTTCAATTCCTTCTCTTGGCTGTTTTCAGGCTGTAATATCTAACACCAGTCTGCCAATTGGAATCACTTCCGAAAATCATTTTGGTGCTGGAAAAGAACAAATATTTTACACATGAAGATCACAGCACACAATTTAGAATTCCAGTGTACTCTGCAAGCATGAAGGTCCTAACTGCAAATTTTGTGACATGTGCTGTGAAGACTTGCAAATCTTCTCCTGCTTCGTTCCCTCTTCATTTTCATGATGCAGAACTTGAACAACAAGAGATTGAATTTTCACAAGAATTCCTTTGGAACATCTTACCCCGCATAGATTGGGATGCCCTTCAAATAACTGCAAATGAAGTAAGCATGCCACCTTGTTTGTCAGATCTGTGTGAGCGCATCGTGTCTCAGCACAGAGTAGGAACTTCATATCCCACCTTTCTTTCACAAGCGCCTCTTATTGAGAATCAATCCACAAATTAGAGAACTAACTGGCAATGAGCTGCTATACAGCTAGGATTCCCAGGCCTGACCGACTCAAAGCCGGAGAATGACCAGCTGAACAACGAGCAATTGCTACGGGACCTCCACCGGCTTCTGCTTGAAACTTCCGTTGTCGAGGGGAAACTGGTTTGCGGTAACTGTGGGCATGAATACAAGATTAAGGAAGGAATTGCGAACTTCCTATTACCGAGTCACCTGGGTACGTCATCCGTGCAAGACACACAAGTGAGGAGGAAACGTCTCGCGCACTCCGTTTCTTATATCTAGTCTTTATCGATGTTCGCGGCGCTGACCTTGTTTTTGTCCTTCTCCAGTCTGACGTTCAAAGTATGTTTTTAAAACACGCCGGGACTTAATATACGAGAGCACTCAAGCATCTTCGGGATTGACTGATGCTGTATCTGCAAACGTTGGCGATGGCAGGGGAATCCGTGTCTCTTAGGCGGGAGGGAAAATATAGCAAATCTGCCTCTATATTGTCGGGAAGGGCGAGGAGTTGACGTCCGCAGTTTCGGTCAAAGCAGCAGCATCCCCCTATACAAAGCATGTATCTAGATCCAAAAAGCGGTCTGGCCCCAAGAATGCTATGTTAGGTCCAAGAGCTGCGGGTGAGCTTTGGCTGTATGTATGTACTGTACACACATACATATCTACACTTGTATGTACACACTGACTTATATTCGAGCCCGCTCGACGACACTCTTCAGGAGTCAATTACAATACAAAATCAGATGCAAAACATAATAACCTGCACCAACCCAAGCAGGTAGGCATAAGAGTCATATTGTCATCAGCAGCAAACAAAGAAAGCCGGAGCCGTTGCAAGAAAATGTGGATGAAGTTCACAACTATCCTAACAGCTAATTACACAGATCCTAGAAAATGAAGATAAACGCCATCTGCGGCATGGGGGGGGAGAAAGAAAATGCAAACACTATCTCCTTTCTCCAGTCGCCAACAGCTTTCACGGCCGTGGAGGCACGGTACGGTTAATGTTACGAATACAGGTTCATCTAAAAGCGTATTCAACTGGCATAAAGTGTAAGAGTAATATACCAGGACAAGTCCAACAGAGCGCGGCGGAGCTCCTCGATGCGATAAGTTGCCGAGTCAGTTCAGGAAGCCTTTACAGCCAGCGGAACCGCAAAGACATGGTATTCTGTCATCGCTGTCCCATTCTCGCTCAAATTTATAGTCGTAAGTGAGTTCCTCGTCTGGAAAAGGGGCGTTAGACAACGTGTAACCCATCAAGGCAATAAAACGAAAGGAAGAGAACGTACCTCGGTCAATATCTCTAAGAGCATAAATGACAATTCGTTTGCTACCATCGACCTTGATGATCTTCGCAGTGCAATTTGGAGTGCAGCTGTGATTAATGAACCTTGCAATCCCGCCTCGCTTCGTAGCGTCGATGACGGTATTCTCGTCGATCCGAAACAAATAGCTGCTACCAATGCCGCTTTTCAAATACCTCCTTTCACGCATGTCTGCGACTTGCTGACGAACCTTCTCTCCAACATACTCGATAATCATATCATTGGCAGAGATGTTTTCCTCGGCGTACAGGCCCCAATTATGAATAGCCGATCGAGCAAATCTCACCGGCTTTTTGCGCTTTTTAAGTTGGTTAAATCTCAGGACATCGCTGTCGCCGCTTTGCATCGGAAGGGCTTGCTTCTGTGCATTGATATCGGCAATGAGACGTCGATTATTAACACGTGTAGACCGAGACGTAGATTTAGAAAGCGACTTGGCTGCAAGGAGTCTCGCTGCTTCGGCTGCGGCGGTTTGAGGATCGTCCTTCGCCCTGGCCAGCCGTTCTTCGCGAGCTTTCTGGACTTTGATCCGATGAGGCAGATATTTAGATTTTTCGGATTCCCGTATTCTTTTTCTTCCTTCAGTTCTTGCTGAGCCGGAAGAGTTTGGAAGGTAATAGCCGTCAACCTTGGTTTCGGAGTGAACAGGCCCTCGATCGCCACCGCGATTGATCGCCTTGATCTCTTTATGTTTCCACGCCCAAGCAGCTAGATTCCCGATGTCCGCAGCAATGTGCCTCTCGAGTGCCAGTTGAAGGTAACTAATGTCCTCATCGTCTTTGACAAGGCTTTGCCAGCCATCAAGATCTAGTACAATTGTATCGTCGTCTCCGACTGTCGGTCGCGGTTCGTCTGTCGACACTCCCCATTCCACCTCCGGCTTTGGTTCTTCGACGATCTGGTCGAAGACTTCTAGATCTGCCGCAGGCACCGGTTCAACTAGTTCTTCCAATAGAAGAGGTTCTGTGGAATCGAGGTCCTTCTGCTTCAGAGCTTGCCGTTCCTCGAAGAGTTGCCTCTTCGATTTTTTCTTCGCTTTGGACTTCTTCCCTTTGGTGGGTGGAGTTGCGGCAGTGGCTAGAATATCAGTTGAATCTTCAAGCAGCCCCTCGGGCACCGTTTCTTCCTCGTCCTGTTCTTCTAATATCGAGTCGATTCCGAATAGTTCATCGTCTTCTTTTCGCCTCTTGCGTGCTTCGAGATCATCAAGTAATCGCTTTCGCTTTTTCGACGACGCTGGGAGTATTCTGATTTCTCGTTCTAATGCTTCTACGATGCTCTTTTCCCCGTCATCCTGTCCGAGGTCATCTGCCAGGGTTTCGCATTCCCGCAACGGTGTGCCCAAGAGCTCAGAGTCCAGTAGGCTGGGAGTCTTTTGTATCAGATCATCCTCATTATCAGACTCACCAGACTCCGAACTTAGACGGCTCAGTGGTCGGCTTTCCAATTCCTCTGTGTCTCGAGGGAAAGAAACCTGCTGGTCATCATCCGAATCCTCATCCTCGTGAAGCTGCTGAAGGCGGTGATATAGGGGTCGGAACTCGCGTTTTCGGGGCCTGGCTCTTCGTCTTTCATCAATATATACTGCATTACCCGGCTCGAATCCTTTGACCTTGCGAATACGAGGAAGTGCCAAAAGATTCAAACCAGAAAGCCCGCCGGATCGATGGCGACGAGCGTAAATGTCAGCTTGTGAGTCGGGCATATCGTTAATTGCGTCAATCCTAAATCCCGGTCGCTTTACACCCTCAGGCTCTGGGATCCCAAGCTTTTGCCGTTTTGCGCTGTGCCGGTCAGGCTCAAGGAAATCGTAGAGAGCCGGAGCTGCTACTCGGGACTTAACATCCTCGAGAAGCTTATCTCTCAGTTCAATGATAAGGACGCTGAGGGCCTCGCGCGCGGGGTCAAGGTTTTCCACCCGTAGTCGTTTTTCTTCCTCGATGTCCAGTTCCGTCTCGCGATGGGATCTCTCCTTCTCGGCCTTCTCTCGTTGCTCAGCTTTGACACGCTCGGGACTTGGACTTCGTTCATAGTTTGGGTTTCCATATGGTTGGCATTCCATATTCATGATATAGGTGAAAAGAGCGGTCATATGACACATTCTATAACACCGTTCGGCCTCTAATTCGCCACGGCGCGAGTTTTCGAAAAGAACATAGTAACCGGTCTTATCGCACCTGACGGTCTTCCAGTCGTAAAGCTTTAGGCGCCGTTCGAGGTGAGGAACTGTTGTGCTCAAGACTGGGACGTAACAATGCGCGATAAATATGTAGGGTTCACGTTTTATTTGCTGTAGAACGGGGGTTTCCTCAATTCGTAAAGGTATCGGCGATTTCACCATCGCCCGCGAAACGTCCGGCACCAAAAGTGAGGGGTGGAGGGAGGATTTGCCCGAGGGGCCCTTGGGAGCTGTAGGCGGCGGAAGATTATCTTTTGAATTTTCGTTTCCTTTTCTGAGACTTTCGCCCACGGGCGTTCGGTTCTCATTGTTACCAGCAGGCTCTTTCCTACTACTCTCTTCAAGTGACGGAAATTCCGCCTTCTGACTGCTGATGATCCTCGCCACCATCCGGTCGCTGACGGCGCCATTTCGATCGAGCTCGACCCGGATTCTGCGGGTGCCAATCCTTTGCTCCTTTTTGCACTCTAGGTAAGCCCTTCTGACGGCATGGGATGCGGATATGGATACACCACCGCGGAAAGCTCGGCTATCCTTATATTTTATGGAACAGACACCGAGAAATCTGCCAGTCATAGGGTCCGTTCGATTGTTCATTTCTGCAATCTCACCGAAACTAGAAAATAGAGCATTTATGGCGGCGATGGGCGTCAAGGGGTCAAACCCCGTCACCACTATCTGGGTCGGAGGGCCGGGACCGATGGAGGTGGCAGGATCGTATACCCAAGGCCGAAGAATGTAAGGTGTAGGTCGATATTTTGTTTTTTGTTTGCAGGCAGAACCACGAGTGTAGTTTGCGATAGCGAGCCGCGGGTCGCAAGGCGGTGTTTCCTTTTCATCATCAAGGCCGAAAGTGTCGTACTGGGGTTTCCTCCGTTTGTCCTTGGACGATAGTTTCCTGTCAAGATCCGGATCATATGTTATCTTGTACCCTTTGACCTCACCGTTTGCTGGGCGTGCTTGTACGCGGGGAGCTGGAGGAGTGTGGAGGGGTGTGATTGCTGCTGCCTCGGGTCTACCGTGAGCTTCGGAAGCGGATTCCAGTTGGAGCGAGGCATCAGCGGTGCCTACTTTATGACCCAGCGGGCTTTCGACCTTGCAGGGAGGCGAGGAATCTGTGTTTGTCAAGGGAGTCAGGGCACAGGAGTGTATTCCGTTTAGCTTCGCTACTCCAGGCGGCACCGAAGCGGAGCTGAAACCAGACGAGCCGGTACTCAAGGAACTGGAAGATGCCGCCCCATTTGCATCGACGGGGGTGGTGGTGGTATCCTCGTGGATCGGATGAGAGGCTTGATCGTTTTGTCCGGCGACGTGCTTGACAAGGTTACCAGTCGATGCGCCCACCCCACCATCACTGCCGGCAATTGACGACGGAGCAAGGCTCGGAGTTGTCTCAGCCGGCTTGGGCTTGTGTGAGGCTTGTCGGTCTTGGACAGTTCTGCTACGTTTCTTCTGTAGAACCGATGGAGCGGTCGGAAAGAAGTCTGCGAAGCCAGCGGGGGCGCGCGACATGGTCACAAAATTGGCTATGAGCCCGATGCTGACCACGTATAGCGCACAAACACCATCCTTGAGTTTTGATCAGGAACCAAATCGTTCTTATGCACTGCCGCGAAGCGGGTTTAGAACCACGAAACGCGACCGGTTGTTACCAAGCTGGGTGCTAAGAACGCGATAGTGCCGGGCCAAACAGCAGATAAACTACCGCGAGCGAAAATCAAAAGGAACGCAAATTTCGAGAGGGACGAGCCAGCGGACAGCTCTTTAAAACAATTCCAACACACTCTCTCGCTGCATAAGCAATTAGTTGGTTGCCGGAGCCAGAAAAAAAAAAAAAAGAAAAGGGACACACGACACACGACACACGACGAGCCGAGATCGCGAGAGACTGACAAAAGAATTTTGCGGAGGGTTTGAATGTTGCTCCAGGACAGGGCTGGGATGGTCAGGATCCCAAACAGGAACAGTGAGATGACCAGGAGGGTTCAGGTGTGTTACGGCAGTCATCGAACTACCTACCTCCCTCCTCAGTAGTTGGTAGCTGTATCCGGGGGGGGAGAAGAATGTCGAAGTGATGATGATGATGTGCTTGACCACTCACTCGCTTTTGCTCAGGTTGTGTTGGTCCCCTTTTGTCACCCTGTCGACTCCCATGTGGCTTAGTAATTAGTCGATTTGTGTTTGCATCGTTTGGTTGCTCTCCAGTGCCTAGGCAGTTCTGTCACTACAGAGTAATAATATGAGTATACTTTGGTCACAGTCAAACAATCAGTGGAAACCTCCGAAGCCGACAGAGAGCACTTCCCTGACTCCAGCTTGTGTGATTGACAAGCAAATAGTTACTCCATGATACTTGATAGTAGTTACTCTGTACTCTGTTGAATACTGATAGTAAGCACCCCATAAATCCATAAATGAAGATCGCCTTTTTTGCTTTGGAGCTTTTTCTTTGTTTGAACGAATGGAAGGGCTGAGTATGAATAAATACCCCAAATGATAGTGTGTGATTGGCCAATTAAGTCAACTACTGGAACCGTGGCAAGGTGTTTGTTTCATAAGTGATTAACCACTCCGGAGTTCAAGTCCTGGATGTTTCTGGCTAAGAGTATGGAGTAGTTACTGTGTAGTTACGGAGTACTCTGTATGTTGCAATCAGTCCTCCAACTAACTATGCTGCCATCAGGTCTCGACAGATTGATGTTATTCCAACACAGAACTTCTAGGCCAGAATGGTGATCACCATACTCCGTAGTCAGGGACCGATAGCAAAAAAGGTCCTGATGGCAAAGTGGGGAAACTCCCAAGTACAAGAGCTGCTAGTTTCTTCCTTGGGCCTGGAAAAGTGGGCGGAATTCCTATATTTAACCACACAGTTTGAGACCTGAGCGGGATTTAACAATCTAACTGGCTTGTTGACGAGCACAGCCCAGAAAAGCAGTGGGCAACAACTGGGGCCTCTTTTAAAACACACACCACACCACCACACCACCACACCGCATTCCCGTTTCCTTTTCTTTTTCCTTTCTTTTTTTCTTCTTTCCCCTCCTTCTCCCCCTCCAGGTATCATCATCCATCCGGTTTGCTATTTATAAAGCTTGTCTCCTGTCAAACACCTTCCACCTTATACTTGTCCTTCGTTCACTTCCAGGGGCCAGCTGCTTCCGATCGTTCTCACCCCTTCCTGTCGTGTCTGCTATATAAGAATCGTTGCTCCTTCCAACTTTCCCCTCACTTCACTTCACCTCAGTCTCCCACCATTCAACTTCCCAATCCCACTCGCCCTCCCTTTTCTTTTTTTCTTTCTCACTCTCAGGAATCCATTACTCTCGCTCGCACCAAAGTCGTCTCCGAAGTGACATTCTTTTAAACCACAATCCGCATCAGTCGTTGGCTTGCTCCATTCAAAGTCTCATACCCTTAGCAATCATGTGGTAGGAACCAATCTCTTGCAAATGGAAGCATATGTCTCAGCTACGATAACTAACCATGGACAATCCAGTGGAATTTTCGGATACATCAACTACCTTGTTGAAAAGGACCGTGCCTATATCATCCAGACCTTGCTCAACGGTGAGAGACATCTTTGCAATCCCAAACTCTTCCCTTCGGAGATAATGAGCATCTGGCTCATGGTTGGTCGTGTTTCTTATTTTAGGTTTGTCGAGACTCGAATACCGTGGTTACGATTCCGCCGGTCTCGCCATTGATGGGGACAAGAAGAATGAGGTTCTTGCTTTCAAGGAGGTCGGCAAGGTGGCCAAGCTCCGAGAGTTGATTGCCAATTCCAAACCAGACCTCACCCAGGTCTTTGACTCCCATGCCGGTATCTCCCACACCAGATGGGCCACCCACGGGCCACCCTCCCGAGTCAACTGCCATCCTCACAGGTACCGTACATTCTCTTTTCCTTTCATGCGCCATCAATTCACCGTCTTGAGAGATTTTAATGCCTGACACTGTCAAATAGATCTGATCCGACATGGGAATTCGCTGTCGTTCACAATGGTATCATTACAAACTATAAAGAGCTAAAAGCTCTCCTTGAGACCAAAGGTTTCCGCTTTGAAACCGATACTGATACCGAATGCATTGCAAAACTCGCCAAATACCTCTACGATCTTCATCCGGATATCGACTTCACTGTTTTGGCCAAGGCTGTGATCAAGGAACTTCAAGGTGCCTTCGGTCTGTTGATGAAATCAGTCCACTACCCACACGAAGTCATTGCTGCGCGGAAAGGATCTCCTCTGGTCATTGGTGTCCGTACGTCGAAGAAGATGCGAGTCGACTTCGTAGACGTTGAGTTTTCAGAGGACGGGCCCCTTCGCCCCGAAGAGGCGTCTCAGAACCTTGCCATCAAGAAGTCGGCCACCACCTTGTTGGCCCCACCCGACAAGTCACTCTTGCATAGATCCCAGTCTCGTGCATTCCTGTCCGACGACGGTGTTCCGCAACCTGCCGAGTTCTTCCTCTCTTCGGATCCGTCTGCTATTGTCGAGCACACCAAGAAGGTTCTATACTTGGAAGATGATGACATTGCTCATATCCATGATGGGCAATTGAACATTCATCGTCTGTCCAAGAACGACGGCACTTCAAATGTCCGTGCTATCCAGACCATTGAGTTGGAACTCCAGGAGATCATGAAAGGCAAATTCGATCACTTCATGCAAAAGGAGATCTTCGAGCAGCCCGAGTCCGTTGTCAACACCATGCGTGGTCGTTTAGACGTCGCCAACAAGAAAGTCACCTTGGGTGGACTTCGCCAATACATCTCCACTATCCGGCGCTGCAGACGTATAATCTTCATCGCCTGCGGAACCAGTTTTCATTCTTGCATGGCTGTGCGTGGTGTGTTTGAGGAACTGACAGAAATCCCTATTTCTGTAGAGCTGGCTTCCGACTTCCTAGACAGACAAGCTCCTGTCTTCCGCGATGATACGTGCGTTTTCGTGTCCCAATCAGGAGAAACCGCTGATTCTCTCATGGCATTGAGATACTGCCTTGAGCGAGGCGCTTTGACAGTGGGTATCGTCAATGTCGTCGGCTCATCCATTTCTTTACTCACCCATTGTGGTGTGCATATCAATGCCGGCCCCGAAATTGGAGTTGCTTCAACCAAGGCCTATACGTCGCAATTTGTCGCAATGGTCATGTTCGCTCTGTCCCTGAGCGAAGACCGCGTTTCCAAACAAAAGAGACGTGAGGAAATGATGGAGGGCCTCGCGAAGGTATCCGATCAATTCAGAGAGATCCTTAAACTCAACGAACCGATCAAAGAGATGTGTGCCAAGTTCTTCAAGAACCAGAAGAGTTTGTTGCTTTTGGGTAGAGGAAGCCAATACTCTACTGCATTGGAAGGTATTTAAAAATCATTGCATCTCAAAAATATGTATCATATTAACAAGCAACTGTAGGAGCGCTCAAGATCAAGGAAATCTCGTACCTCCACTGCGAGGCGGTTATGTCCGGCGAACTCAAACATGGCGTATTGGCGCTTGTTGATGAGAATCTTCCAATCATCATGATCCTCACCCGTGACAAAATCTTCGCCAAATCTTTGAATGCTTATCAACAAGGTAAGATAGGTTTTTTTTGGCACTGCCTCGACACAAGACTAATGCGTTGATTAATAGTGATCGCTCGTGGTGGTCGCCCAATCGTTATTTGCAACACCGACGAAGATGAGTTCCCAGCGTCGAGGGTTGAGAGGATTGAAATTCCCCAAACCGTGGATTGCCTCCAGGGTCTTCTCAACGTGATCCCCCTCCAGCTTATTGCATATTGGCTCGCCGTCGGTGAGGGGCTAAATGTTGACTTCCCACGCAACCTTGCCAAATCCGTGACCGTTGAGTAAGTGTTCAATAATACTGTGTTTAGGGATTTTCAATCGACTTAAAAACAAGTTTGGTATCTTTATGGAAACAAAGGGAGTGGTATATGATGGTGTGCATGGAGCAATGCCGGATGTCTAGTTTATTGATTTTCTTGTCGAGTCCGCTGGTTATATCCTTACTGGTGTGTTGGGGTTGAATGGTAGGAAGTTGGGGGATCAAATATAGATGTTATGGTCCGTTCAAATTCAAAGAAGCTGTTTCGTATTCACCTCACCAGATGACTTTTTTATATCACAGCTTTATGGTAATAATCATCTGCCAATTTGGTGTGTAGCTACTTCAACAATCGCGATGAGATGCGGAACCAAAAGTGGCTCTGATCCGAGTAGTTAAGTTAACAAACGGGGTTCGGGCTTCTCGAGACAAAGCAAGATCTTGATGGTCAACAACTCCCGAATTCTACGGAGTACTCCTTACAGCTTTCATTAATTACAGTCAACAATGTCAACACTCAAAGGTCCTGGTCAGGCAGAAGCACATGATGGTTAGTACTACAATCTTTCTGCAGATGTCTCTATGCTTAGGAACAGTGACACAAGCGCGGGGCATTTCTTCATCAGTTGTGTATTGACAGCCCACACAGGAGCAAATCTCCGTATCGGCATCGTCCACGCACGATGGAATACCCCGATAATTGACGCCTTGATCGAAGGCGCAAAGAAGAGGATGCTCGAATTGGGAGTCAAGGAATGCAACATCGTCACGGAGAGTGTTCCAGGGAGTTATGAATTGCCATTTGCAGTCCAAAGGTGGACCACCAACTTCCCCCCCCCCTCCTCTTCCCACCCCAAAAGGACGCCTTGGGCACAAGGCAACAACCCAGTGAATTCGAAACAAGTTTTACTTACTTACTCAACACCATAAACGCAGAATCTACAAAGCCTCCCACATCCAATCAGCCTCCGTCTCCTCGGGAGGCCCGGGAAGCGCAACGACAGACCTACTATCCTCATCGACACCGGATCTTCGCACGTCCACCGCATCCGAGGACTCGAAGCCCCTGCGCCACGGTTCCCACGGTTCCCACGCCGACAAACCCGCAACCAGGCCGTTCGACGCGATAATCGCCGTCGGCGTGCTGATCAAGGGCGAGACGATGCATTTTGAGTACATCGCCGAGGCGGCTACGCAGGGGCTCATGCGCGTGCAGCTCGACGCCGGTGTGCCGGTTATTTTTGGGTTGTTGACTGTCTTGACTGAGGAGCAGGGGCTGGTGAGGGCGGGGATGGTGGAAGATAAGAATGGAGGCCGGCACAATCACGGAGAGGATTGGGGCAGCGCGGCGGTGGAGCTTGGGGCGAAATCAATAGCATGGGAGGGTGGGAAGATGGGGTAGACTTGAGTTTGATGGCAATCGGCAACTTGGTTCATTGGGATATGATGGCCAAACTGGTTTCGGACGCGCAAGTAGTAGGTTTAATGTAGATTATACACCGAATAAACATCATCCATCGGTAAAAAAAAAACGTACGCACTTGAAACCATAGAATTTGCAGATATAGAGCTTGACACTTCTATCAACCGACCAGAACCATTTGAACGAAAAGCAACCGCTGAGAAGAAAAAAGTAAAGCGACACAACCGAGTGGGTTGGTTCGTAAGATTACTCCTCCATCCGATCACCTTCCGTGGGCTTCGACTCATCGTCTTCCTCTTCTTCCTCCGATATGGCTTTTTTGGCTGCGTTTTCGGCCTCTTCAAGCAATTCCTTGGGTACTTCCATATGTCTGCCCTCGGTTGGACCGTCTAGCGAGCTGATCCACGTCATTTCTAGCTCAAAGTCTTTGTCTTTGCTGTCTTCATGGGCGATATAGATGATCCGCGCGGCTTCCTTGATCCCGTCCAACAGGGTGAGATTTCCCGACGGCAGGTCTAACTTCTCTAGCTCAGCTTTGGCAGCTTGTCGGCCTTTTCCGGTGGCAGCACCGTAATAGCCCTAAATGCGGATTAAGGTTAGCGGAACCCACGCAGTGCGCCTAAATATCATCAACGTACCCAATGAAGGCCGCTGGGTTCCAACATGAACAGACCGGGCCCTCCGGCCTTTGCGCCCTCTACCTTGCCGCCGGCGCCCATTTTGGGACCTGCACCAACTTGGCCATCAACCGGAAGCTCGGCTTCAGAATCCCAGCCTCCAACTATGGCCGTGATACCAAACGGGCGAACGCTCGAATACAGGGTGTATGCCTGGACGTAGCCACCGAGTCTGTTGGCTAGTACCGCTGTTGGAATGGGTCCCTTGTATGTGTTTCTCCACGAGGCAGCTTCGTCCCGAGCTCGCGAAACGAAATGACGTCCATCGGGAATAAGGCCTGATGATACCTATCGCGCTCGCAGCAAAGTGATGTCAGTCCGGTCAGCGGCATTGTTCCAAGGATGTGTTTGATGCATGGCTGAGCAACAAGTGCGGAAGGGCATTACTGACTATGCCAACATGTCGGTCGACGGTCCCTATCCTTTTATTCGCACCTGGCTTAAGCAGCTTGCTCGAGACAAGCTTCTCGACCGCAAGGATCACGCCATCTTTGCATCTTATTCCAATTGCAGTGCCCCCATTTTCGACAGCCTTCACGGCATATTCAACCTAGATGCAACGAATTATAAGAGTCAGGAGTGCAAGTATCTGACGCGAGAAAGCATGCTCACTTGGAAGTTTCGTCCATCGGGAGAAAACACGGAGTTGGAGAGATCGTAGCCCGTGCCTATAGACGTCTGTGTTTATATTCTGCTGTTAGTCAAGCCCTTAGAAGCGAGGTTGGGGGTTCGGATTTACAGACCATAGTGACTTGGGATTGGGCAAGAATCAATTATACTGAGGAACTTTCCACGTGAAGCTAAGATACTGACAAGGAAAAGAATGAAACTGGAGGGAGGGAGGAGTGCGAAGCGGGTGGGAGATTGCAGAGCTAGCATTCAAAGCTCGACATGCGTTGAGCTCCTTTGGCTGTGATGGATGGATGCAAACACACGTCACGGGATGGGAGCCTCCAGGGCACTGAGTCACATGACCCATCCTTATTTTCATCTTACTAATCCGTGTGCAGAAGTAACTAATGTTATTAAGTCAGTGTCTTTGTTCCAACTTACGATAAACTACATCCATCGCTCCCGCCTAAGTACTTAACCCTGCTGTGATACTGTACTGCAAGGATACTTCAGTTATCCCGTTACTTGTATGGCATCATGAGTCTTCCCTCTGTACTCCATATTCAGTTGGAGATATATAGACGAGACGTGTGTCCATGTGGTTGGGTTTCACATCCTCAGGCTAGTTAGCTGCAACTTCTCTCTTGGTTGGGCAGACACACTGTTGTCCAACTCTTGACTTATTCACTACCCATTGATACCCGACCACTTTTCCTTATTAAATTGTCTTTGTTACCGATGCCTCTGCTATAAGGTCAAGTGTTGACAACAAACAGGTTCCCCCACACACTATCAAATTTGCCCCCCGCGCTTACCCCTCGAGCTACTTTTCTGTAAGTGTCACCTGGGTGCCCATCTCAGGCGCCCAAAAACACAAATTTGTTCCTAACTGCAATCTGTTTCTCTGTGCCTTTACACAGTACTTTCACCGACGCAAAATCGTTTCGAGTCCATGTTCCTGTCATCTATCTTGGACGGTCTACCTTAAATTCGCATCAGCTATACGTGTTGTTAGTTTACTGAGAGGACTACATGAATTTATATAAATTTTTGGCAGAGTGAAGAACACGTCCACTTAGATCCTCGAACTTATCCCTCCCCAAGGCCTTTCCCGGGCTGACTCCCCTCCTTTTTCAAATCACAATATCATTCTCAAGCTGGATACTTGAGCTATGGCTTCTATGCTACATGCCTGTCCCTACTGTGGGTATGAGACTGAGATCGTGAATATGCTGCCTGCATTTTCAGAGAATCCGCATTGTCAACGAGTATGACTCCCAGATCCCATCTTTTACGTTGCCCTTTCTGATGGCCGTTGTTTAGTGTGGGTTATCCGTGTCGGAAGGCGATAGCAAGGTTGACAATGATCTTGCTTCACTCTTCGCCCGCCAGATGGTAATGGGGCATGGCTCTCATGCTTTTGTGCCTCTTCACCCAGCGACACCGCCAGCACCTCACCTGACTAGCCATTCCAAGACGTCAGATCCTCCAATCACGTATAGCATCACCCAACATTATCACCACTCTTCTCATCAGGCGCGTAAAGAATCCCAAAGATCAAATATGGACATCACGGTATCTTCACAGGAACAGGCGGGCCCGGCAGGACAAGACATGGCTTCCAGGGAAATACTTCTAGGCCACAACATCAACCCAGACACTCTCTTCCCGTCTCAACTTGCGTTATTCGAGCAAGCTGACATGGAGCAAAAGGCCCGCCTTATTGACTTGTGGCAAATATCACCCCCTGCATTCGGAAATTCATCTCTAGATCCCTCTACAAACTCTTTCCATTATAATTCCCGGGGTCTTAGCGCTCTCGACCATGCGCCCGATGTTAGTCACGACGTTATGATGGATGAAGATAATACCAATTCTTATGACGTCATTGCTGAACCGTATGTGGTTTCAGGCTACGAAACCTTGGCGCAAAAGGAGTATAATCTGTCCGCGGAACAGCAACCTTCATTCACTTCGGGAGACCTTTCTGCTCAACCTGCGTATAAGCACTCCACAGACCCCGCATACAAAAGAGAGGATCAGCTTCAGATTTCCCAGCCTATCGAGCATCAATATGGTGCATTCGAACTGAGAAACTTTTATATTGGGTGTGGGGTTGCGAAGGCGCATTGGCTCGAAGATCGACATCTGTTTTGATGGAGTTTTGCTATTGTGCACCCGGCAGGGACCGTGAATTTTTTGAGCTTAGGATTGCTAATGTGCTTGTGGTTTGGGCAGAAATATGCGTACCTTTTTTCTGTTTTCTATGTATTGTTTCCCAGTTGCTGATGAACTGCTGAGAAACATCTTTCTCATTTTCTCTCAGGTTGTCTTGGAGTTTCTTTACACTATTATTTGATATCCGGCTTAGTTTTGTTGTGAGAAAGCCTTTGCAATATGAGTACAGAGTACACTTGAAGCGATGAATTTCAATTACTTATGTGCATGACATGCTGCCATCGCTACCCATCCATTGGTGTCTATGTACAGTACTTGAGAGAGGGATTCATGTACCAATCCAGTTATTTATAAAATCCCTAACCAAAGGAGATAGGAAACAAAGATATGCAAGTTGCTTCCACTTACCCTTGTTGGGTTCGAGATGCGTGCGCATTGTGTGCATATTCCTTTCACAAGAGAGGTGATAGTTACACAGCTCTGAAATCATAGTTTCACTAACTAACTTACGGAGTAGGTAGTTGGTGCAATGAGTTCCTAGTGGGTGCAGCACCATGCACATCAACCAGGCTTCTAGTCTCTTTCCCACAACACCAAGCCACCTTCTGCTGCTTTTTTGCCATATAGAGCCTGTTCATGGCCATTTAGACACTATACATTTAAACTTCCAACAATATAAGAAGATGGGGCCAAGTTGAGAACTAGAGAGAACTTGGACAGAAGAATGTAATTGTATATACAAAAAGAAAAAGTGCAGATAAGCACTGAGGCTTTGTCAAATATTACATACAATGTCATAAGAGTGAAAAGGGACAAGAAATATTGAGAAAAAGAGGGGGAAAAGGTCATGTACTAAGAAATAATAGAAGACCACACAAAATATTTGCTAAGAAATGCCTCTCTCTCCGTACCGACTGCAAGGATTACCCATCAAAATCTTTTCCCTGGCAAGGCAACAGATATCGCAACTTGAGACACTTTCACTGTAATACCAGAAACCACAAAGGACCATGAGACCTCTGCACCCGATAGCGACGATCAAGGTTGAGGGGAAATGACGTGCGATATAGCTGCCCTGATCCCATCATGATTGATTAACGCCTCTCCGGCCAAAGCTCTGTGGCCGTCGAGACAGGTTGGAGGAGTTGCCGATGTCGTTTATGCCATGAAAACGAAACTGAAAGACTATAAAAAAAGTCGTTGCCAACATAGCGAAATTTCGCCTCAAAAGCCTGGATTCGAGATTCCGTTGAGACTTTTCCCACTTCGTCGCTCGTAAAGGTGAATGTTGAAAAAGCATGTCTAGCACGGTAGACCTACGCGAAAACACCATCTTTTCGGTACTGTTTATTGTCAGTATATCCTTCCCTAATAAATAAAGGGGCGCGCAGGACGTACTCGAGACTTTCGTAGTACCACGCCACCCAGTTTCGACAGGTGAGCCCGCGTGCCTCTCCGCAGGCACGGGCAAGGCCAACACTGTGGTAAATATCGCAGTGATCGAGAGTATGAGGACTAAGACTTTCATGATTGCTGCCCGGTGGGGCTTCTTGTTTCGCCTTGGTACCAGTTTTTCCAGGAAGAGCAATTGCTGAAGCGGAAATTGGAGATATTCGATAGAATGGAACAATGTATCTTTGACAAGATAGAAACGTGGCTCGAGGGGTAACGCAGAGGAGATGCGATCTGCAACATTCGATGATGAAGGAAGCAGGAAAGCAAGCGCAGAGAGAAGAGGTTGTAAAAATATCATGATAAGCAATTTCCATGCCATTCGCCTTGATATCGCTTCATATCTTGAATAAAGAGCAATCAATAATGGCATTGAGGCTTCAAAAGAGGATGCTATGGGTATCAGAGCCCTGTCATGAATAAGCAAGCAAGAAAAGCTGTTATTCAGGGCAAGGTGCAATTGACAGAAACACAAAAAATCATCGCTCTAGAATTCCGGAAAGTTCTGATATAATATTGAGGAATCTGTGTCTAGTCAGATCTACAGATTTATCAGGTTCTAGAAGGGGCATTTGCCCTTTGCTGAAGCAAGAGTCTGCATCTCTGCAGTGGTGTGCAGGACAAGCAATCTGAAGTCGTGGTTTCTAGATGCCCTGCAAAGGGATTTTTCATTGAGAGATGCATTGGTTTCTCAGTCATCGCAGGGGCCATGGCTTATTGACAGGTGTCCGGATTAGGGTATCAATAATGCAAGATTTGTCCCAACACGTTAAAGGAACAAGCAACACCGAGCAGCTTTGGCAGCTGTAGCTTTTCATATAAATCCACTGCATATGAACCCACTGCATAATCAGAGTCCCATCCGCGCTCTGCAAGACATGAACATCACAATGAGTTGTGAGAACGCAAGTTGGGAGTTGGAGAACGAAGACACCGGATGAGGTGGTTGCTTGATGTTTGATGCGTTTGCAAGGGATTAGGTAAGGCTGAATACGAGGTGGGGCTCAACTAGATTTTCCGGCGTATTGCGTATTATGTAATTCCCGGGCGCGGTTACCGGGTTACCAGGGAAGTTACAGGGAGCCGCCCCAGGGAGCTAAGTAAGCAAGCAATTCAATGCAACTTGATTGAGAAATCTTTCGTTGCCGCGAGAAACCGCTCTTCCTCCAACGTTTGACACTTTGGCTGCCCCCCAATTCCTTCGACATATTTTCCTTCAATTGCAAAGATGTATTCCACGAGGGTGGCGCACAATGTGCAGGTATGTTCCCCGGCAGCTGTTGTATCTAACAAACATTCGTCTAATATCATTTGCGTTGGTAGTCTGTACTCCGCAATACTGCAAAACAGCCGGTTTTCTCGCAATCCAAGATATCCTCAAGATGTAAGATATTCAACAACTTTACAATGGGAATTTATTGACGTTAACTTCCGGTTAGGCATCACCACCGTCCAATCTGACATTTTCAAGCCCACCAAATATGGCGGCAAGTACACGGTTACGTTAATTCCAGGTATGAAAAAATCTTGTCACCGCTTGATACCGGTTGAAAACTTGGACTCGTTGCTGATTTTGGAGGAAATCAGGTGATGGAATTGGTGCCGAAGTCGCAGAGTCAGTGAAAACGATCTTCAAGGCGGACAACGTACCGATTGAGTGGGAGCAGGTCGACGTTAGCGGTGTGGATGCCGGAAACAAACATTCAGAGGAGTTGTTCAAGGAATCTATTGCATCTTTAAGACGAAACAAGATAGGCCTCAAGGGTATCTTGCACACACCGGTCGAAAGATCAGGGCATCAGTCTTTCAACGTCGCCCTCCGGCAGGAACTCGACATCTACGCCTCGATTGTTTTGCTTAAGAATATTCCCGGTTATAAGACCCGACATGACAATGTCGATATGTGTATCATTCGTGAGAATACGGAAGGAGAATATTCTGGTTTGGAGCACCAGTCGGTCAGTGGGGTCGTCGAATCGCTCAAAATCATCACCCGAGCGAAGTCCGAGCGCATTGCAAAGTTTGCATTCAGCTTTGCACTGGCGAATAACCGCAAGAAGGTTACATGCATTCACAAGGCCAATATCATGAAACTTGCGGATGGTCTTTTCCGAACCACATTCAAAAAAGTAGCCGAGAGCTACCCAACCCTTGAAGTGAACGATATGATTGTCGACAACGCGTCCATGCAAGCTGTTTCTCGGCCCCAACAATTCGATGTCATGGTCATGCCTAATCTTTACGGAGGTATTCTTTCAAATATCGGTGCTGCACTGGTGGGTGGCCCGGGTATCGTGCCCGGATGCAACATGGGACGAGAAGTTGCTGTTTTCGAACCCGGTTGCCGACACGTTGGCCTTGACATCAAGGGCAAAGACCAGGCAAATCCAACAGCTTTAATCCTCTCTGGTTCCATGCTTCTCCGCCATCTCGGCCTCGATGACCATGCAAACCGGATTTCAAAGGCCGTATACGATGTCATTGGCGACGGGTAAGTTCACTTCCTATATCGATTTTGCACATAATTCTCGCAAGATCAAACAGGATCATCGCATAGCTAACATATACAAGTGTTGTTCGGACGCGGGACATGGGTGGTCAGGCGACTACTCATGAATTCACCCGAGCCGTTTTAGATAAGATGGAAGCTGCCCTATAAGCTCTCGGGGCCGTGCACCTTCTTTCGGCTAGAGGCGACCGCTCGATCTTGTCGGATTCGAGATTACTTCCCCCTTTCCCAACTCGCCCGGCACCCAGAGCAAAAGCCTCCCACCAAATCTAGGACGCCTTTGCCAATTAGCATCCACGAATGAAATCTTCATATCCCAGCCCAGCGGTTAAAGGTTCACTATTTGTCTCCACAGACGTCTCCAACCCATTTTGGCCGATTTTCTTTTCCGTCTTGACATGCATTTGTAGATATTTAAGACGTGCTTCCCAGGGTATTACGTTCCGTTTGTATATTTGTGTAGACTTCAGGTGGCGGTTCGAATTCATCCTTTCAATTTTTATTTACCATTTTGATATATGGTTTTGTTGGGTCGCTTTCTCGGAAACGCTCCAGGTGCTTAGTGATAATACAATGCCAGCGGATACACGGCGCCAGTAAAACGAACTGTTCAAGTAAAAGCGGAAATATTTTCAACGAGGAACAGCGAGTGTGTCAGAATCGCCTTGCCTTCTGCCCTCCCCAGAATCCCATCAGTTCACCGGTTCCAGACACCCAACCCCGCGCTCCATCCACCAGAGCCTTTGCCATTCCCTTGCTTTTGCTCTTCCTCTCGTTGCTAGAGACCCCCAAGGAGGAACCCGACCGCCCATCCGAGCCAATGGAAGGACCTGGGGTGTACCCTGAGCCCATAGTGGGCAACACATTTTCACCCGCACTCAAGCTAACGAATAGGGAGAATGGAACAAGCCACACGCAGAGGCCAAAGTAAGACGCTATCTCCGTAAACGTCGGTAGATCGGTGGCAGCCCCATAGTATTGACCGCCTGATGAAAAGGAGGACGAGTGGGAGGATGATCGGGAATATTTGGTTTGCAGAGTGGTGGGGTCTGAAAAGTGCCGGAACCACACCCAGTGATTCAAGCCGACGAGGAGACAGGATATGATGAAAAGCGGATCTGAGAGCTTGACGATTGGGAAGCGGCGGAGATTACTGGCATATACGAGATGCGAAACTATGCTGAGGAGGGTGAGGGATAAGGGTAGCCCGTCGATGAGCCAGAGCAGTACGTGGAAGCCAATGGTGACTTGGATAAGCCGCGAGAGAACACGGCGCGCGAGGACAGTGTGTTCTTCCACAAGCTCAGAAAGGTAATACAGTCCGGAGGCTAGGGCAGAAGGCGATGGTTAGCAGCTGGTCCGCTGGAAAGGAGATTCTGCGACATTGCGGACGATATACCAATTGCAAGTGTGAGAAAGCAAAAGCCGACCATCACCCCGAGGTAACCGATAACGGGAAGAACCCACATCGTGAGCTTCAAGTCAGGGTTGGATTGTGTAGAGGGAAAGGCGCCGGCTCTCCATTCAAATGCCTGGTTCGATGGGGTAGGATGGTTCGGGGTTCACAGGATAGATATCAACTTGAAGCCAAATATATCTGCAGTTGGGATCAGTCTCAGGCACATCCTTCGACTGCGGTCGGGTGACTATGTCGTGGTAAGAAATCAGACGAGTGAGCTGTTGAAGTGACAGATATCATGTCTAAGGTTCCACAAGTAACTTAACGGCGAGCTAAGGCAGATAAGATTCTTAAGTTATCTGATCCGCTTAGCGGGCATCAACACCGCTCGTTAGAAGAACCCAACCAAAAAGAAAATCAACTTGCAAGACACAGTAACAGTCTGACGACGTCCCCTATTACAGCATATTTAAACCGCGAAGATGTCGAGACCAGAAGATTCCTTGTATGTTGGCCTTTCGTTTTCTTGATTTTCGCGATGCAATATACCGTGCTAATCCTTTCCTTTTCCACAGGCCCCCCGATCTCTACTACGATGACACCGAATCATGGAAATACACTTCATCTTCACGAATCCAAAGTATCCAGTCGGATATGACCCACCGCGCCCTGGAACTTTTGGAACTCAGCGCCCCCTCGCTCATTCTCGATATAGGCTGTGGCTCTGGCCTGTCCGGCGAGATCTTATCATCCGTCGCGCCCCCCGAAGGCGGCCCGCACACATGGATTGGAATGGACATATCGCCCAGCATGCTTGATATTGCACTTCAAAGAGAGGTCGAGGGGGATCTGTTCCTGGCAGACATGGGCCAGGGGGTCCCTTTCCGTCCGGGAGCGTTTGACGCTGCCATCAGTATCAGTGCCATCCAGTGGCTATGCAACGCCGAATCCACGGATGTTAGCCCCCAAGGTCGCCTGCGCCGCTTTTTTGATGGGCTGTACGCTTCGTTGCGCCGCGGGGGTCGTGCTGTATGCCAGTTCTATCCTAAGAATGACGCGCAGCGCAACCTGATCAGCGCTGCAGCAATGAAGGCCGGATTTGGTGCCGGTATCTTGGAAGATGACCCTGGAACGAAGAATGGTAAACTGTATCTCGTACTCACCGTCGGTGGCGGTGGTCTACAGGGGGATATTACAGGCGTTGTGAAAGGGATGGACGGTGTGGAAGTTGTGGATGCGAGGAAGAAGGCTCAAACTGCGAGAAAAGGCGTGAATTCGGCTGATATCAAGGGCAGTAAGGCGTGGATCTTACGAAAGAAGGATCAAATGGCCAAAAAGGGCAAGGTTGTAAAGGCCAGCTCGAAATATACCGGACGGAAGAGAAGAACCGTCTTTTGAGCCGCAAAAGCATCTTGTTGCTCTCAAATCGTGCCCTCTCAATCGGCCAACGCCCAGTTTACGAACAAAACCAATGCCACAGCTGTCAGAACATCATGTCGATACTCGTGACGAGTAGGTCGACAAGGATATCAGTTTGGGCCGGAAAGCCGTTTGAGCCTCGACGGAGAGCTAGTGAAGCTCTACTCTCTATCCGCTGTTTGGGAGATTTTTTTCTCGATACATGATCAACCCCAGCCTGTCGACCTCTTACCATTTAAAAGCTCTTGCCAGGGTCGACCGTCACAAACATAAAGCCGAATTGATTTCGACGAGAAGGGAAAGCGAGTGGGAGAGCCGAGGGCATTTCTACCCATTTGCATGGCCACTGCATAGCATTCATTCCATTTGGGTGCCGCGATTTCAGCAGCAAAAGGTGAATCCGTATAGGTCGGCAGGATGTTAACGCCACTGACGTGTTTCACAACGCCCTGCTTTAATCAGGCTGTAACGGCGTATTTTCTCACCCCAAATGTGTGTTGATTGAATCCTACATGGGATATGGAGTTGACTGAGAATACAATAAATACTACGAGTCAAATAAAATAAAGATATCTCTGATTCAATTCACCAGATCATAGTCATATACAGGAAGGGCTGCCTTTCCTCGAGAGGACAACATGGACAAAATAATATCAGTGAACAAAACATTAACAATCCGCATCGAAGCCGAGAAAGGGATCGAAGAGGTAAAAAATCGATTAGTAGATAACAGAAGCAGAAATGCGAAATGGGGTATAAATTCTCAACCCAAGCAAAAAAAATGGTAAAATATACGGGAGCTGCCCTCCCCCCCCACCCGGCGGGAAGCAGTGCGCCAAATAGTACAAGATTTCGGCATGAAATTGGCCCACCTGGGAAGAGAAAAATAAGTAAATAGATAATAAAGCCCAGAAGGGCGCGCGAGAGAAGAGAAAGTGCTGGGTCCTTGTCAGTTGCATTTGAAACCTTGGATTTCCGTGCTGGCTAGAGCGGTCGGGTGTCGTCAAACCTTCCGCCTCACTGTAGAATGTGTATGATCGGACAAGTATTTAATGACTTTCAGCTGGGTCATTAAGGGCCAGATGAGAGTTGGGAGGCGGGTAAGGGCCATTTCAAGTGAACCCAAAACGTGCGAACGACAACACATTTGGGAATCCGGCCTAAGTTTGGAGTCGAAGGAGTAACAGTGTAAAGATTCCGGGGGGCGAGGCTTAGGGAAAGCGTTCTCATCGATGAGATTACGCGTAAGGCTCGGCCATAGAGCCGAGACGATTGCAACCGGCCCAAGTAAGGTCACAGCGGACGCGGCAATATGCATCGTTATTCTGCACGGTAGTTTGTTAATGTTAAAAGAGAACAGAACTTTCTCTTCGTTTACTTTTCGTAGTCGCAGCTGCAAGCAAGCCATTCATGGAACGGAGATGCGATAGATTATCCTCTTGTTGATTCGGGACGGGAGGTGGATCGTAAGAAGGATGTAGAGGGATAAACCCCGTGTTGTGGTTCCCCCGACGCTTGGGTTCTTCTTCGATCCTGTGAAGATCAAACGAGTTCCGATCATAAGCCGGTGTTGGAAGGTCCGAGAACATTTGATGCCTGGGGGACCGGATATCTTCAGGGCTTAAGCGTTGATTGTTTACCATAAGCTCGGCTGGCCTTGAGCTGTGATTGACATGGGGCATGTCTCCAAAAATTGCATCGAATTCTGTGAGGAACATGGAAAATACAGGCGCAGGCATGTTCAGGGTTGGAGCAAACACGATCCCAACGTTTCGAACCGTCATTTTGTTCACATCCGCATTATTGATAATGACAATTAGGAATTGCGAGAGGGCTTTGAGGAGATCTAAATTATATCTTGGAAGCCTGTGAACTAGCTCATTGAAAGCTACGATCTTTTGGTGTTTCTCATCGAAATCTTTATTCATGTATGATTAGCCCAGTGCAGCAACAAAAATGATCAGGAATAAGGCTTACCCAGGACGCGGATGAAGTCCAAATGTAACTCTTTCGTCAATACCGTTGTCGGTAACTCTCGCAGGTACTGCTTGAATAGGGATGCAACTGCGTGAACGTCGTAATAGCGATCTTCTTCCAGGAAATCCAAGTCCCCTTCTGTGTTAAATCTTTCTTTAAGGGCCTTGATGACAACATTCGAGCCACTCAGTCGGAAAATACCTTCTTCCAATTCCGCATTATGGGCTCGTAAGTATTCGAGGCAGCGGTAAATAACGGCAGGAAGCCCGCAATGGATTCCTCGGGGGCCACAGAATTCCACTGCGTCCGCTAGGGGGAGCCCAAAGACGGGTCGTATCTGTGCCTTGTGCTCACTGAAAGCCTCATGAACTGAACCAACCGAGTCTTGCCTTAACCCTTGATTAGTCAGGTCCATCCCCGCCGGTGCACGGAAACCCCATATACTACGCTTCTTCTCCTTTGTAGATGTAACAATTTTGTTACCCCAGGCACCCGCGTCTTGGATTTTCATTGCGTTGGTTGGCTTGGAGATAGTTTTATGCGTGGGAGACGTGTTGTCTTGCTCCGACTGGCGTCCTGAATGATCCGCCATCTGACCGACAGGAGGAGAGATCTTGCCGCCACCAAGAACACGCACCGGAGCTTCTGCAGCAACAACATCGTCGTAGCTGAGCGCCTGAAGTGTGTCCGACACATCGCCCTCCAAGTTACCCCGTTTCTGATGACTAGGCTGAGTACGGGGTTTAGAAGGGGCAGGGCCGGTGGGTCTTGGGATGTGCGTTTGACTGCCATGGTGTTCATCATCTGCATCCCGTGATTTCACATAGCAGAGCAGGGTCTCAACCCATACATCTCTTTCTTCATCGCTTTCAGCACAGAGGACATGGCGAACCAGCGCCGAGGAGTCTCTCTTCTTTGGCTCTAAAATCAAGAAAGCGTGTCGATACTGATTATCGGGTTCATCCTCCATCCGCGACGGTGACTGACTTTTGCCCAAGGGAGACTGCTTGCCGATCTGTGCTCGCAGGATCTTTATGGTTCCGAGATGAGGCCCACCAGGGGCCTCGTAGTATCTCAATTCAGGCCCATTAAGAACGAAATACCTCGATTTCCAGCCACCGAAATTCTTGCCTCTCTTTGTCAGATAACCTTCCATCCTCGGTTTCCCGTCGGGCCCGAAAGATATTGGAGGCTTCCCATTCCCTGGTCCGTGGAGTAGGTTGGACTCATCATCTCGAGGTTCGATAGCGTCTGCGGTGAGGAACTGGCATAACACTATGGCTGCAGCTTCATCCATTGGGTGGTTAAGCAGTAACTCAAAATAGGAATTCAAAGCAGCCCTCCTGGCATCCACTTTTGCTGGAGAATGGCCGCTAAACATAGACCTTTCAGGTAGTTTTGTCGAAAAATTGGTAAGCTGCTTTATTTGGTGGTCCAACTGCGGTAGGGCAATGATCGCTTTCTCCACGCGCCAGAGTTCAACACGTTTTGCTCGAAAGCAGACACTTAGAGTGAATACAGGTTCTTCCTCCATCGGTCTCAGCGCAAGGTAACTGCTGCGAGCCGGGCGCAACCTGGACGATGACACTTTCACTTCAATCGAGGATAAAGAACTGGGGCCCAAGAGCAAATTAGGATAGTCGGCCGAAACCATCCCACGGTATATAGTATGGGATATTTCACCAGAAGAAGTGGGACTATTCTCCTCAACTGTAAGTGTGTATGTTGGATTATCGCTGATCTGTTGCTCGTTGTTGTTTTCGAGTTGCTCTTGGGTAACCTTCCCCTCAACATCATCTTTGGAAGTATCCTGTGGAGGAGCAGGAGGGTCCAGCGCGCTTGGGAATTGGCCTGGCATCAAACTCCTTGGGGAAAGTGGTGGGGAGGCTAGAGTACCAGGATCCTTCGGGAAACGTGGCAGAGGAGATCCCAGCGGACGATCGCCCGGCCTGGGACTCTGGGGTAGGCCAGGGCTCAATGGCGAACCCAGCCGCGACTTATCGGAAAAACTCGACTCGGAAGAAGCGGGTTGCATCATAGCGGATAACGATGCTGTTGGGGGAGAATGTAGGCCGCCAAATCTCGGGGATGGTGACATTCCAGCGCGGGGGCTTGCTGGTAAGCCCACATTAAGGAATGCCTGGGCTTGTTCTTTCTGGACACTTTCAGGTGGCTCAAAATGCTTTACCTTTTTCTTGTTTGACCGGCTTCGAAGCTCTTGTTCCTTGAGAATCACGGCTTCCCGCAGTCTGTCGTCCTCTTCCCGCGTTTTCCGCCGACCCCGTTCAACCTTTGGGATCTCACTGTCTTCCATTATGTCGTCAGAATCAGAGGCAGAGCGTGCTCTCCGATTTTCAACAACAATATGAGGCTTGACTTTCTGCGCTTCATCCAACTTCAAGGGTGCCGGAGGCGGCTTCCTTGCCGGTGGTGGGGGTTTGGTAGCTGTCTCAACCGACTGCAAGGGTCCGGATGGATCGATTTTATTTCCTGTTGCATTATTGCTTGTTGGAGATACATCAGTTTGCAGCGTGTCCGGCGGCGTGGTATCTTGTTCATGATGTTCAACGTCGTGGCTGACGGGCCCACTGGTGTCAGAGGGGGTTTGATTCTCAGGTGAATCGGTCGCGAGTGAAGAAGGGTCGGGAATAAGGGCTGCGGGAGACTCGGTGTCAAGATCAGCTGATGACTGAGGCCCATCATCGGCAGCGAGCTGGATATCCTCTGCTTCGTGTGTCTTCTCAGAGACTCCATAGGAGGGACTACTGTCTGACGGTGTGATCTCAGACTCGTCACGTCCGCTTTCGTCCGCGATCCGGGCAGTAGGGCGAGGGAAATTCAAGGGAAGAGGTGGAGGGACATTTTGTGATTCTTTAAGCCGTTTCCTGTACTTTTCTTTGTCCTTCATCGCTCTCTCCAGATCCTTATTCAATGCCAACAGCATTGTTCGCTGTTTGTCCACCAGTTTCCATAGTTGTGCATTTTGGGAGGCTGCTTGCTGTTTCTCTTTAAGAAGGTGTATGATGACAGCTTCTGCCGATCCTGCTGTGGCGATGAGATTTGCGATATCTGCAGTAGTCACAGTGTTGGAGTCGACAGACGACTTGTGCGAATGAGAAGCCGACGAAAGGGATGAGATGGCAGAGTCTATTGACGACGTGCGCGGCATTACCCCGTGACCCTTGCCCTCCGCCATTGCGGAGACATGAATAGAGCTCGCGGCCGGGAACTTGGAAAGGCCAGACGAATAAGCGGAGTTGACCCTGGCGGTAGCGGCAGTGGAAGTCGAGACGGGATAGTGCAGTGCTGATCTCGGTAGTCCACTGAGAGACTCGACGGTAGACGCAGCGGGACTCGACGAGGAGACAGACGACACGCTGGACGTGGGTGAGATACAGTTTGCTATTCCCGAGGGTGGAATCGGAAAGCCCGAATGGGTCAGCAGTCTGGTAGGCGACAAGGGCAGCTCTGCGGTAACAGAGTGGTGGTCAGGGCTCGCAGTGGATGAACGGGGTGGTTTGCCAGCCTGCCGCGGCGACCGTTGAGGCTGATCGTACTGGCGCAAACGAAGGTTGGAGGGAGCTCCAGTTATATCGACGGAACTATTATTAGCGATAGGCAATTCGGCATGCGAAACGGGATAATAGTGCCTTGGGGTCGAGTCGGTTCCACCAGCGCCAGGGCACGCGATCAGAGGGTGATTTGGTGGAAAGCCGTCGGTTGCTCTGGATTGCGCCAGTCGAGGATTTGAGAAGGGTAAAGGGGAAGGGACCACGTAAGGTTGGAATTCCGCATCATGGTGTTGCCGCCGTGGATGCGACATGGTTCCCTAGCATAACCATGCAGGGGTGGTGGTGGTGGAAGGATGATTTGAGGCGGGGGTTGGGGGGAGAGTTTGTCGCTAAGATCTGGTTGGTTTTCGAACAGGAGACGGACAGGGAGAGAGAGAGAGAGAGAGAGAGAGATGGTGATAACCAAGTCAGTAGTAACTAAGATCTCAGAGAGTCAGGTGGCCCTTGGCTTTTCCTCTCATTCATTTGGTTAGTTAATTAAAAAGGAATCGCCAGACTAATTCAACTTCACCTAGCGATTGGCTGCCAGGGATGATTAACTAGCTGGTGTCAGAACAAGTCAACTCAACTCAGATGCCATCACGGCCGACTGTTAGTTAGTCAAGTCTTAACAGATCTGTCCTGTTGTTGGAATAACTAATTGCAGAGTCGAGCCAGGCATCATCGTTACCAGTGTGTCCCTTTGGCTCTGCAGCATGAACTTCGGCTCATCGTGTAACTGATGTGAGCAGCTAGCAGTCAGATCAAGACTTCACCTCCGTGCAGAAACCCCCGAGAATCCCCCGAGAGTCTGCACTAAACAAGCCGCTGGTTACATCCTCACCGCACCCACCCCCGAATCGCTGTATAAAACAAGTTGAAACCGATTCTACAGAGCAGTATTATCATCATCAACTATATGTATGTATGTACAGTAGGTGTGCCTTGTCCAAGAGAAAATATATAGTAATACATCACGACCAGAACATCTTTTTGCCCCAGCTTTTTATGAAACAAACTCCCACTGCGCCTTTTGCCCCGGTCTCGTCTGGAAAACTACTATGCAATGTTGCCCGCCATGCCCATGAAGATCGCCTGAGCTGCAAGCTGAAGTGACCAAAGCCCTACTTTTTTGAGTCGTCGCATGCGCGCTTGCTCGTCGACGACATCTCGTGCGAAAGCTTCATATGTCTAAAGGTAATGAGCATGTTAGCAGTCATGAAGGATTCATGATTCAGGACAACAGGATAAAGCAACTTGCCTCTGCTGATAGATCATCCATCAACCCGCTGTCGAATATGGTCCAGCTCCCGTCAAAGTCGCTCACGCGTTTGACAAGTCTGCATTGGATGGGAATGAAAAACCGTTTGGAGTTGATGTACGCCACAATCGGTCGAATGAGCGCATTGTTGATGTAAGAGAGGTCCCGTGTGAAGAGAGGAACAACTGCTCTCACATTGTTGAGGTGTATCCTGAGATCGGTAACGACAAATCGCTTGTCATTCTTATCACTAAGCAGGTTCACGCTACCATCCTCCGCAGCAGCAGCAGCAGCAGTAACTGGAGACGCGGGTGGCGCCTGATATCGGTTGGATGTGACCGTGGTCTCTAAGCGGTCGTAGAAGTCTGCCATGACCTTGGCCAGGCTCTCGTCGTTCTCAGCCGGAAACATGATGTCCGCAACAATGTCGACGTTGCCTTCGTGAATCCACGACAATGGACCCTGGGCACCACGATTGAGATGATCAATATTGAGCCCGTCAATGCGAATCCGGCTATGCTTCTTCCACGGACTAGGCTTGCCATTTTCCTCCACTCCGTTGTTCAGCTGCGCCCCAGTGTAGCTGTGTGTCTGTCGGGGGTGTATGGTGAATAATGAATTATCGAATGATCCAGACATAATGTTTGCAGATAATAAATCGTAAAAGAGCCATTGCCGCCTTAGCTGCGGCAGATGGCACGTAAATATACTCACCGGAAAAGGCCGAAAGTTATTAGGCTGGTAGACTGTGACCAAGACATCATCCATCTTGAATGAATCGATCTCGAAATCCCCTGGGTTATGTTCATGCCGGTAAGATTTTGGGTCTTTGTGTTCATCAGACCAGTATACGTGCGTCCGATCAACGACGCCGCGTACTCCCTTCACCTCGACATCACGCAGAAGGCCTTTCCCGTTGAACCACTTTGTAAACGAAAGAGTAACGTTCACAGTGTCGATCGTGACATCGAATTGAGTGTAGTCCGCGATTTCTTGTTCGCCGCTGTCTTCTCGCAGCTGCGCGGATGGAGCGACGCTATGAAGTGCCGCCGCAGCTGCTGATTTCGATGACCCTTTGATTACGTTTCCGCCGCCCTGACCGGGCCTCCTCGACACGAACACATTTTTGAAAGAAATAACTCCGTCCCCCCATTTCGGCACAATTGCCGATTCGAAAAGCACCTTGACGCCAGAAGACTTTGTCAAATAATTACCGACCCATCTAGCTAAAGTTTCTGTAATGCGAGTCATTAGCATTTCAACCCAGGCCAAGAGAGACGGAGAGAAGGATTCTTACCTTGTGCAAGTACAGTATTAATAGCAAATATGATTAATGAAAAGAACGTGGTCGTGCCCAGAAATATCCACAGCACATGGCCCAACAGAACCCAGGAGAAAAAAGCACCTATTTCGTCAACGTTGAAAGGCCGTCCACTCCGTATAGAAAACCACTTGAATCGTATCTTGAGCCGCGACCAGAAGCCTGTTGCGGCAGCTAGCAATTCGTCCTTGGATGGGCTCCGAATATGATGGAACCGATCCATTAGGTGTTTGTGGTGCGGACTCGCATTATGTTGTTGAGTGCTTTCCGCTGTGACTTGAGCCCGACGCACTTTCGTCTCTGCATCTGGAGACTCGATGTGTGACGGTGGATTCCGGTCGACATCTTTTCCGCTCGATTTTTGGGAGTCTCGGTTCGCTGGTGAAGTGTGTAACGTCCGTTTCCAGGCATAAAAAGCGGCTGTGTGAATTTGCCGTTTCCCAATGAATTCTCTCACGTTGCGCCGCACTCCTAACTCCGGCGGAATTGCGACCGCAACGGATGTTGACGGTTTTGTAGCTGCGCTCCATCGGAATGCAGCATTGGAGCTGGAAGTCGAAAAGCCTTTTTCACCAGTTCTACATATCAAAGACCTTGCAACAATCGCCGTTTTCTGAAAAGAGTAATCCTGCCGTCGTGGCACTGTAGGTTGAGCCAGAGACCATATCGTGTTTGGCTGTCGGACGATTGGAAAAAATCGAGCCGTGGTTCTCCATGTAGTGCCAGACAGACTGCGTCCTATATGGCTGGACATATCTTTCGTAGCATCCTGAATCAGATAACTGAACAGAATAACCCCATTACTAGTCGATCACGATCAAATGAAACATAGTAGAATATTGGGGCCTTGACTGTTTCCCAAAAATCTTGATGCTGCGAAATGACCAAATGCAGCGACCTTGGAAGCTGTTGAAGCTTAACGCAAGTCTAGCGAACTAGCAGGGTTGTTGTTTGCCTCGTTTGCAGGCCGATTTTCCCACATCACAAGAAATCGTCGAGATAAGATCTGAAAATTCACTGATAACGCAGCGGTGCCATGCGATCATCTACTTTTCCTTGAGATTTTGCCCTTTGCTTTGATAGGAATCTTCTCGGGATAGCTCAGCTTGGATAAACGGGATCGTCCTATTTTAAATCGCTAGACTATGCCTGCCCCGACAAGTCGTCTGAGGGCGCCTGATGAGGTCGAGGAGAATGCCGTGTCGGTGCCACAGATAAACCAAAGTACGTTCCAATCGTCTGGATCACACAACCTTTTTATATACTTAATTACTGATACGCCCTGGCCAGATGACAATGATGTGTTAATAGACTCCGCTGCGCCACTGCCGGAGGTAACCACAGCATCCCAGGATGCAGATACAGAGATGCGCATCGACGAGGAAGGACGACCACTTTTCACACCTGTAAGAGCAACAGACGGCTCGTATCGCATAGAGAGCCGAAGGGTCCCAGTTCCACCCCATCGCATGAGCCCACTGAAAGCTGCATGGCCCAAGATATACCCGCCGCTCGTAGAGCACCTAAAGCTACAAGTACGCATGAACATCAAGAGCAAGGCCGTCGAACTGCGCACTTCGAAACACACGACCGATACCGGCGCGTTGCAGAAAGGTGAAGATTTCATCAAGGCATTTACTCTAGGGTTCGATGTAGATGACGCGATCGCGCTGCTCAGATTGGACGACTTGTACATTGAGACGTTTGAAATAAAAGATGTCAAGACTTTGAACGGCGAGCACTTGGGTCGAGCCATCGGTCGTATAGCTGGGAAGGACGGCAAGACGAAGTTTGCCATCGAAAACGCCAGCAGGACTAGAGTTGTCCTCGCTGATCAAAAGATTCATATTCTTGGAGGATTCCGCAATATTCGCATTGCTCGAGAAGCCATCGTTAGCTTGATTTTGGGAAGCCCTCCGGTAAGTCATCATCAAAACGTCATCCTCATGCCGCGGCTTCCCTCTTCGACTAACCGGTCGTGTGATTCTCTTAGGGCAAGGTATATGGAAACCTGCGAACTGTCGCCTCACGAATGAAAGAACGGTTTTGAGAAACTTTTAATGCATCACTCAGAAAGATACCATGGCGTTTCGGAGTCTTTAAACTGGGATAAACTGGTAACGAACTTGCATAGCATATGGTTTTCATATAACGAACAGTGACACACGTGATGTCTAGGAACTAAAAAAAAGTATTGGATGGTTATTCATTTCGAGATATCTAAGAGCCTGCCCAAACCGTGACGCCATAACTTAGTAGCTCTAGTCCTGCTTCAAAGGAGTGATGACTTCCTCTATTCCAGCCGCTGTAATAATCATCGTTTGTAGCCCATCCCCAACTTCGATATGTCTCTCCACAGCGCTTGTAAAGGCATCACGGACCAACTCCAGAGCAGATTCTTTCGATAGGGGTTCCGCTGTTCTTGGAACCATTTCACCGCCGCTGCTTTGAACGTGTTGATTCTTAAGATTCACTTGATTATCCAAGAAAGGCATCATCAAGCTAGAAGCGGCGCCTGCCGCGCGGCAAAATTCTCGTTCATAAGAACCGACAGGGTCGTAGCTGTAGAGAGCTCCCTTGCCATTTTCATCCAAGCCGCCGAGTATGGCGTGGACGTAGTAAGGGAAGAAGCGTTTCGAGTATAAAATGGTCGACAGACGCTGAGCGCATGCTTTGACAGACATTCGCTTGCCGTGATGATACTCGTACATCTTGACAATGGCATCGAGCCGTTCTTTTAGGGCTTGGCCGTCGGCCGAGAATCCGACCACTGATAGAACGATATGACCTCCTTCACCCGTCTCATCCGCGCCGATCTTGAATACCTTTGGAGCAAATCGTGTGTTGATGCTGTAACCGGAAACGGATCTAGTGTCGCCGGCTAGTATTGCGAAATCTGGGCCCGTTATTCCCAGTGTAGAACCACCGTTGTCGGTGTACCTGCAAGATATCAGAGAGCTGGTCTGATGTGAACCGGGCGCTGGAAAGCTTACGGATAGAAGCCATGCTGTTTGTTCGAGCCACTTTCATTTGTAAATGAGTAGCCAATGGCTTCTGAATGTCCCATGATGTCCAATAAAGTTGTCATCGTGAAGCAATAGTTTGCGCAGTCCGTCCAAAAGATGTAGATGCTTAGGTTGGTTGACGGGTCCAAGAAGGAAAATGTGTTTATATAGAGGTCGAAGGGGCAGAGAAGGCTTTTGTGTGAGTTTGTAGTCTCTTAAGGTGTAAAGGAGAGTTGCTGGTGTTGTCCTTGCTCAATCAAGGGAAGCTCTTCGTCGTTCAGTGATGAGGCTTGCTGGAACAACAAATGAACGCGAAGCTCCTGTTGCCTCCGACCGATTACGTAACTTAAGTGACTAACGAGATATGAGATGGGTCAAAGTAGCCTTGATCTCGGGCTTGATCTACAGAACTTCAGCTCAGCTGCAACTTCAAAAGCAGTTTTTGGCCAGTATTGGTATTCGGGCTTTTCTTCCCATACCTATCTACCTGGAACATGCTCGATTTGGGGGCGTATGAGAGCAGTAGCGAAGATGAAGACAGCACTCCCAAGCCCGCTCACAATTCCAACGTAAGGAATACTGTCACGCCTCGAGTGAATGATATCTTACAGGCTCTTTTAACAGCGTGGAAATCAGTCGTCTGAGAAATTAGAAAGTCAGTAGCATCGCCAGGACATCTTTATTGCTCAATTGCCAATGCGAAACAAAAGAACAGGAAACCGATCGCAGCCAGCCTTCTAACATCCACACCACTGAAGATGCGACTGGTCCTCTCGTGGGCCCCTTTCAACAGTCCGAACATCTTCACCCAGTTGAAGAAGCTTCCATATCATCACAGAATCCACAAACGCTGGACGGTCAACGTTCTCTCATCAGAGATATGACGCTTCCCCCTTATCCGAATCTTGACATTCCACCGTCACCTCCGGGATCCCCTCCCCCTGCATCTAACCAAAAGTTCTTACACTTTTTATCTTTAAAGAAACAAGGCATTCATTTTAACGAGAAGCTTGCTTCGTCCTCATCGCTCAAGAACCCAAGTCTCTTCTCAAGTTTGAGGCAACATACGGGTATGGAGGAAATGTCACAATATGCGACCTCTCTGGACAGGGGGATATGGGACGTCACTTCTCTTCCCAGCTGGGGTTATAAAGAAGAGCTGCAGAAAGCGCAGCAAGGGCTCCGCTCCAAGATTACAGAGAAGAAAGCATTGACGCCACGAGACAGTATCGACTTCGTCGGAGCATCCAAAGAGCAACATCGCCATGGCAGTCCGGCAGCTAAGACGATCAAACCTAGCGCAGCTGAGCGAGTGATGTCTGGCCTCAATCGAGACGGACCAGGCGCTTCAAAGCAGAGTCGACGGTGAGGGAACTCACTCTTGAAGGAAAACCCCTCTAAGCACCCAACAGTGCCGAGCTCCTACATCTGTAGAAACACTGGCCATTACGGCATAAGCGACACTGGATTAACCAAAATAATGATTAAGACCCAAAACCCTCTGCAGCACATAACTAATCGGTGCATATATGTATGTAAGCATCTACTTTGTACGGAGTACGAAGTACGAAGTACCGAGAGTTGGAACACGAGTTATGAGTTCTCATCTCGCACTTATGATTCTGTTATACCATTCTTTGGAGATTGAGATTTGATATCTATCATCCACCAATATGATCGATGTTGCCTACATTCCTCCATGAGCATTTGAAGCTTTCTGGCCTCCAGCCACATGCGGGCAGATGCTCTCTATGCCAACGCCACCCTGAGATTTCAACTCACGGATGCACGACGACGAGTGGTCTCAAATGGGCTTACAGGTCCCTATGTTGCCAGGTCTGACCTTACCAGGCTTTGTCACCAGTTGATTCTAGGGGCTCTCAAAGATTTACTAGGGGCCCAAAGATATGAGATGGTGTAAGCGGCCTTAGAAGCTTTGATACTATCTATAGGTTACTACATACAAGAAGATATACTCAAGAAAGGAAAGAAAGAGAGAAGTTGTATATGTATCTTGAAGCAATGAAGTGCCATGAGAACTACACCCTCGAATATCAGGATGGCGGTAGTTATATGTTGCTTGTCGAGGATTGGCACTTTGGACCAAAGGGCAAACAACCAACATACTATCTGAATCCGATGATGAGACCCTAGATTTTATGCCAATCTTTTTATTTCGGAATCTTTCTAATGGCTATGGGAATGAAATTGATGCCGCGGTGACGCACATTAAAGATATTCATAATAATATATCTCTGTGATTGACAATGACTCTGATACAAACTTCAATTGATGTCTTATAGTTAACTGGCGCTAAGTAAGTAGTTATACTTCATACTCTACGGCATACCATAACGTCCA
>LJPH01003488.1:0-16191 GCA_001430925.1 Byssoonygena ceratinophila
GGGACGTGGGTGGGTGGGGGAGAGCACACAGGGGAAGAGGGTCCCTGGGAAGTCCACATGAGCTTGGCTGAAGAATGTGGTATCTAGTTGTTGATTCATTTTAACTGTATGAAGTAGCAAGTGGAAATATCTATGCAGATTGATTTACTCCCGTAGATATTATGTGGTCTTTCATCTTGGACTTCAGACGTGTGTGATTATGACGAGATGAGTCGTCGCTTTGACCTTACCCTTTTGTACTCTGTACGAAGCGCCCTCCAGAAAAAAAACGTCTCCTGCTATGGAACGTGTGGATGCCACTAACGACGACCACGAGCAACTTTAAATAATTTGCTGGAGAAAAAGAAGAACGGGCGTCCCGAATACGATATACGGGGATGGCAGAGAAAGCACAGGATACCAGAGTGAAATCCGTTGGTTGTCGATGGATGAACAGGCTGAACATGTGCAGTAGTTCGTCTCTTCTTTGCTTTTTTTTTTCCAAAAGTCTTAATTTAGTTGATATTAGTTCTGTGTGTGTGAATATAACTCCCTCCAACCCGCCATGGCGTTTCGACTACCAATATCCGTGACGACGGATCCAGCTTCCTCTGGACTTGCCCCCTAGTTCGTATGAAGCAGGTGAATCCACCTTGCGTCGATCTGTCCCGGACGTTTCCACCAGAGAGGCTTGAGAAGGGGAGGGGGGGGAGATCTGTGCGCGGAGAATCGAACAGCGTCGTGGGTCGTGTTGTTTAGCTGACGGGGGCCAATGGGTGTTCGTAAAGGCAGTCCATCAGGAAAAGGAGGGGGGTTTTCTCGGCACTTAGCATCGGGAAGTCTGTGGGTAGCTATGTATGTATGTATCTTTAGCAGAGTGGGCTGAGAGAGAGTGTTGGGCTGCTGGCATCTGAAAAGCACTTGTAAACGCAGAGATAAAAGATATAACTATTTGACGCGGTTCTCTCGGACGCCGTATGCGCCACTATTGCTGTCATGTTTGCCGTTGGTTTTTGCGTGCTGTGGAAGTGACTTTTCTGCTCGCCGGAATGGTCCACTGGCCCCGGGAGAAAAAAGATAAAAAAAGGAAAAACACGCCAACACGTGACTGGCCTGGCTTGATTGGTTTATTGGATCGTTGATGTTTCAAGTTGGGAGGGCGGTCTGTCACCCCATGTCCTCTACCAACAACGTCTCATGATGCCAGGTTTGCTCGGAAGTGATTCCGAGTGTTAGAGGTTCTTCTGTTATGGATGAAGGAACAGGGAGTAGAAACAGTGTTGTTTGTGAGATGAGGTTTGAGTGAAAGGTCGAAGTGAGGTCGCGGGATACGGTACCCATGTTGGGGATAGCTGAGGTCTATTATTAGGGAGCGCATAAAGGAAATTCCGAGATCGAGAGGATGTTGATGTTAGTGGAAAGTAACGGCCTTGGTGTTTGCTAACAATAATCCTACATTTAAAACAGAAAGTAAGACCAACAGAAAGAGGAATTACAAATCCCGAGATCTGGATATTCACTCTTGATGGACCTGTAGGACCGATCTTGATGGAGGGCTGGCTGTAGGATTGAGATCTGTGCATAAGAGCTGGAATGCATAACTTGTTACAAGGCATAACCCATAGCCGAGCTAAACGAGGAGATTATGATGTTCGATCTTCCTGCTAAACCTTCGAGTTCCGGGTTGGCCTCCCCCGAAGTCAAAACCACAATGGGTCGTTCCTCGACTGTAGAACTGAATACATACATGTTGCTTATGGCCACGCCCGCCCGGCCGAGTTGATTCGACAAAAAGTGACTTCGGTGTTACCGGGCGGTCATTGGCCAGCGGAACCTTGCTTGGGTGATGATTTGAATTTGTCGGTCTTGGATATCTTGTGTTTTTGTCTTTTTGTCTTTTTGTCTTCTCTTCTCTGTCCTTCAGTCTTCTCTCTCTTTCATCTCTCTCTCTCTCTCTGGGATTTCATCTTCTTCTCTCCTCCACTCTCTGTACTATACCTTCTTTACAGCTCCATTCTTTACCTGTGGAGACGGGAGTGATTGTGTGTATACTGTGTGTATATTGATGTGAGTGTGCGACCAAGTACTCCGTACTGCCGTCTATTTTTTTTCTCCGAATCGATAAGAGTGAGTCCACTTTTTCCCTTTCTTCCCTATCTGTACCCCCCCCCCAGTCCGCATTCCTTGAATTTGTTTCGGCATCATCATCGCCCATCGTGATCCTTCCTGCTTGTGGCCTTTCCCTTTTATCACCACCGTCACCCATCGTCTTCTCATCCATCGGGGCTCCGCTTTCTTTGTGTGCCCTTGCCCTCCCCTCCCCCCCATATTCCACTTTTCTCTCCCTCCTCTCCTCCAGTCTGTTTTGTTGATCCTGTCTTGTCTGCAAGCCACTCTTCAACGGTCATCCTGTGGCTGTATCGCATATCCTTTCTCTTCTATCTTTTTACACCTCGTCGCCACGCGAACAAGTCAGCACACGTACCTTGGTTTGTCTCTCTCCCGCCAACCACTCTTCCTCTCACCTTCTCAACCGTGATCCGCCACATTCTTGCTCATTCCTGCTATTTAATCATTCCCCAAGTCTTTCCCTTTCCCCCTTCTCTTTCCCATCCGTCGGCCACAAGCTTGTTGGTACACACACCAGACCCACTCCACGCGACTTGTGGATATTTCCAGAGCTCCGGTTCCTCTTCCCACACACACACACACAATTGTCTTTTGCTCTTCTTCGCACAACTTCCCTTTCAACCGCCACAGCCCAGCAGAACACAGAACAGAAGGGAAAAAAAAGAGGGAAAAAAAAAGGCAAAAAAGGCGTTTCCACTCTTTCTGCCAAAAGTGAAAAAATCCAAAAAAATTCACATCTCGCTTTGCTGGAGTCCCCAAGTCCATTTTTTTCCCTTTTTGTTCCTGGCCGTTCCTGAACCAGCTACCCCTCTACTGCCCCTCTTAGCTTCTCCATCGCGTTCACTCTTTTCTTCTTCTTCTTCTTCTTCTTCTTCTTCTCTTCCTTTCATCCCCTCCTCATCCTTGCTGTGCTCCGCTCCAAGACCTCCATCTCTCTCTATCTCCCTCTCCCTCTTCTCGTCTGCTGTGGAGTTCGGGGAACTACGAGAGCCACTTTCATTCTTTCTTCCCTCTGCTCAATTGCATCTCCGCCTTTCTTTTGACTTGCCTCCACATCTTGTTCTTCATCTTGCCGGTGGATCTCGTCCTTTCTCTAACACGCCGACTTTGGTTTGATCGCAGGTTCAAGCACGCTTTCAATCTGTATCAGGAGTGAAACAACCGTACCTTGCCCTGCTGAACGAACCGCCTTTCGGTGTCTCATTCGTTAAGACGCACCGGGTTGCAAATCCTTGCTTATTCTCGTTTCAGGTGAGAACATCTTCCCTACTTGGCGTCGCGCACATCGCGGCCCGAAACGTTTTTTTTTTTTTTGGGCCGGTGATCTGCCCGGGTTCACCAAGAAACTCGAAAGGCTAACGATCTCTCCGAGTCCACAGCCCTCAGATTTAAATTCTTCTGTCACTACAACACCAAGTGGGGACTGAGAGCTCAGACAATCAATGGTTTGGACGTGACGGTTCAACTATCTTTTCATTCCTTTCTCTCTCTTGTCTCGCGCGTCATGGATCCCAATCTTCGACCTCAAGTCTCGAGACCTCCTTCCGCTAGTATCCCTACCCAAGGCCCTCCCCCACCGCTGTCCAATCTCCATCCATACCAGATGCATTCGCCTTACGCCATGGCCCAACCGCATACTTTGCCGCCGTTGCAACATCACCAGAACCAGTCGCAAATCCCACACGCTTACCTCGGCCAACCCTTCCGTCCCGACATGCACAGATACCCTCCCACGTCCGCCGCCGATGTATACGCAGTATCCTCCGCACCCATGACCACCCATGCACCCGTCCACAGTTTGCCACCATCGACATTCCTCAGCCATCAGCACCAGCAGCAATACCAGTCACATCACATGCTCCCACCCACCACGGCTACACAGGCATACCCGCAACCCATTGCTCCAGCGCCACCACGCGATCGAAGACCAGAGTATGGCGCCGTCCCTTCGGGGCAGTATACAAACGGGGAGAACAAGGCACATGTGTGGGCTGGTGCAGATGGTTTACCGCCGAACTCTGGCCCATACATGTCCAAGGAGCCTCCGAGATCACAGGTCGTAGGTACCCAGGGCCGGAGAGGTATTCTCCCGAGTGTTCCGGGACGCGCTGCGGTTACAAACGGTGTCAATGGCACCAAAGGCACTACGATCCCCGCCAAGGATGCAGATGGAAAGTTCCCTTGTCCTCACTGCAACAAGACCTACTTGCATGCTAAGCACCTCAAACGTCATTTACTACGCCGTAAGTACCTTTGTTTTTTCCTTCCTTTCTCTTGGCTGGAATTATGAAATGTGGTGGTCTAACGGTACCTTCTGCCTTTTTTTCCCCCCCTTAGACACCGGTGATCGCCCTTATATGTGTGTTCTCTGCAAGGATACATTCTCTCGCAGCGATATCCTAAAGCGTCATTTCCAAAAATGCTCTCTGCGACGGGGAAACCCAACCGGAGTGAGTCATTTGTCGCATCCACATGCGCATCTGAAAAGGGCTCAAGCAGCGGGCGTTGTCCCAAAGCCCGTTCAGGGTGATGTTAGTAGTTCCTTTTCGACTTCTCATGGCATTGTCGGCACAACGTTTGGGGAAGGGACCGTGAATGGGGTTGCCGTGGCTCCCCCACAGCAACCCAGATTTGCGGAACATCACCATATGGGTTATCCGATGCCTTCGGCCAATGGAATGAACCGTGGTCCAGTCGACCCGGGCTTCAATCCTAACCAGGCGCATCCGAGATCTCCATGGATGGCTGAACCCAAACAAAACCATCTACTCATGCATCCAGGAACTGCTGACACAGTTGGCCAGTTGAACCATGTCGGTCTTCCGCCCATCGACTCTACTAAACCTCCCACTACTATGCCCGAAAACAAACGTCCGGGACCGAATCATAATGGTAATAATAATAACGCTGGCGACATTGACTGGTCGACTATGTTGCAACCGGGCGCACACGAGAACTACATGAATCCGGTGTTCCCCTCCACCATGGCTCCCGTGAGCGATGCCATGCGAGCGCAGATGGATAACGATCGAAAGTACTATCCTGCGGCGACAAGCGGACATCAGGAACACAGTGGTCTAAACGGTCTCTATCTGGCCTCGACCAGCATGAGCGGTGATGGTAAGTGAAAATCCCCCAATCCCCCCCTCTTTTGGAGTTTTGACAGGTCGCAGAGACACCCCCATTACTGCAAAGCCCGTCAATGAGCACTTTGTTAATATTCATACTTTATCTTTGGATTGTAGGAACCGTTCAAGCAGCGCGCCAATAACGAGTTAGCAGCTCGATGGATGTCGTAATAGCCAATCATAAGACCCATTGACTTTGAACATTCCCATGCAGAATCACCGGGGAGCTTCCTATATTTCTTGCTTATGAATGCTTGCATGCATGCCCCCTGATGGGCTTATTTCGGTTATACGTTTCGCTTGTGTGCAGTTCTCGATGGGCCCCTCCGGATTTTGCAGTCGGTTTTTTCGCCACTTGATGGGATTGGAAAGTGTTTCGCTCTTCCAAGTCTACAAACAATATGGAGGACTCTCGTTGGCTTTCTGAAAAAAAAAAAGTTTGGACAAATTTGTTGTCAACTCCATGATCATGCGGTGCACCGCTTTCTCCAAAAATCTAGAAAGGTGGAGGACGGGCTCGGATAGACCTGCCCCGGCTTCTCGTCTTGCTTATACCCAAAAGGATGGAAAACCAACGGAGATTCCTTCCTGGCAGCAGAGCGACCGGCATGACGACGTCAACCGCAAGTCTAGCCGTGGCATAACGCTGATCCGTTCTCACTCGCGGGAAATATGCTGTAATCCGTCCGGAAAAATGTACACAATCTTTTTGCTGAAAATGTTTCGTTGTTCCTAACTCTGCATCTCATTCCTTTTGCAACGGCTTCAATCATCCCTTTTTCAGTCAGTCGAGCGTGCGCAGGGCGCGAGTCGACTGCATTTCTCAAGGGCAAATCGGACACTGGCATTTATAGACTCGGGGCATATTTTTTGTTTTTTTTCCATGTGTGGGTGCATCTCGTTCAAAGTTGTTTCCTTTTTCTCTTTTTCCCACAATACATACATTTGTCAACCGGGAGGGTGGTTTTATACTGGATTTTACAGGCACTCGTTTCGCCTCGCAATAGAATTTGTTTCCCCGCGCCAGTTTTTTTCTTTTTTATCTCTTTGTGAAATGGCAAAAGAATTTTCAACTCCATATCTGCTTCCATTTTTCCTGTGTTTGCCGCTGCCGGACGTGCCTCTCCGATCCTCATACCTCACTCTTTTCCTTTTACAGGTCATGTTATGTCATGTCACGGCCGTCTAAATCAGCATATCTCGTTTTCTCGATTTTTCTCGATTCTGACTGACTGTTTGATCCTGGCATGTGTTTTAATCCCTGTGCTCTTTACCATTTATTTATTTATTGGTGGCAGGCCTGGTCTGTAGGATATCCTAGACTCTCTTAATTACCCTTTCTGTGCCGCTCATACGTGGGAATACTGGGGAAAAGAAAGAGAGAAAAAGCACGTTTGTTCCTCCTCCTGGCCCGGTGGTCTTGCTCTTTTTTTTTTGTGTGTTTTTGATCTAGAATGGCGGCCGCTTTTTCCTAATTTTTTTTTTTTTTTTTTTTTTTTTTTTTTTTTTTTTTTTTTTTTTTTTTTTTTTTTTTTTTTTTGTTGCGATTTTTATCTACAGGGCTGTTCTGTCTGGTCAGTCGGAGAAAAGGGAAAAGGAAAAGGAAAACTAGAATGGCGGCCGCTTATTCCTAATTTTTTTTTTTTTTTTTTGTTGCGATTTTTATCTACAGGGCTGTTCTGTCTGGTCAGTCGGAGAAAAGGGAAAAGGAAAAGGAAAAGAAAAAAAGAGGAGAGGCAAAAATTGCAGGGCTTCCCCGTTGAGGAACAGCCTCAGGCGAGAAAGAAGCATGGGGAAAAATGGAGGGCGTATCTTGCAAGTCTGTACAATTTTTTTATTGTGATTTTACATCTGGCTGCTGCTTGTCCTTTTTTTTTTTTTGGTTCTTCTATTTCCTGACATGAGATGAGTACCACATTCTGTTTCTGTTTTAACACTAAAAATCAATTACCAATTTTCTCAAATACCAGATAGATGGCTGTCATGATTAGTTATGGAATTGACTGGAATTCTTTTATACATATTCATCTCTTGGTTGCCATTTTTCACGTCTTATCAAATCCAGAACGCCGGCGAAATCTCGACGTCACATGACCATATCCTATGCCAAGCCTTTATCTACTCCGTAGCCAATCAGGGCTTCCGGAAATTGAATCACGAGAAACGACAGACAGACTGGCAGACTGGCAGACTGAACATCCGAATCAAACACAATCACTTCTTTCCCACCCGCACGAGCTCAGTCATTTCCAAGCAAAAGAACAGATCCTTCTTCAAAAGTGTATTCCTGAACAATGGTACGTTAGATTTTCTCCAATTCTCCCTCTCTCTCGAATTCCGCCTGACAATTTCTTCTATTTCGGCTTTTTTAGGCTATTCAGAGAGCGACCGGGTCGTCTGCCTTTGGCAGTTATCGATCGCCGTATGCGCCGAGGTGAGGAATCGTCTTTTTTTTCTTTTTGTTTTTGGGTTCTCTGGTTACGGCTATGTGAAGACGTTCCCGGTCTACGGTCTTCTTTTCTGGATTGGGGGCTGGGATGGGGAACTTGCCCGGGTGGTGGGATGGAGGGCGGTTCGATCGGGCATGGATATGACGTGCGGTGATATATATCTCGAGGGTCGAGAAAAGTGTCTCCGGCGGAATTTACTTTTCGTGTCGCGAATCGATGGGTGGCTACGGGTTTTCAAGCGTCGCATTTCGGAAAACGGCTCTGGAACGAAAAGAACCTTACGCTTTCCCATCTCCGGACTCGGGACGACTAGATTCCTTTTTGCTGTGATGAATATACGAGAAACGGAAATAAAACAAAGAAAAGGCTAACGACTGAGATTGTTTTGAATCTTAGATACTATACACCTCTCCACTTCAAGGGCTTCACAGTAGCTCAGGCGACAAAGCTGTAAGTCGATTCTTGCTAGAGAAGAAAACCAACCCCCTCATTCCTACCAGCTGCTGAATCACGGTTTAAACAGCGGCGTTATTACCTCCGGATTCGGCGTTGCGGCTGGCATCTTCGCATTGTTCTTCTTCGGCGATGTTCCTCGTGTCCGTGAAGATATCCTGATGAAGGTACCGGTCATCGGTGGCTACTGGGAGAAACATATTGATCCAGAGGATAACGTGAGTTTGGGTTCCTTTTTTTTTTTTCTTTCCTGTCGCGCCACAGGAGCTGGCTTTTTTGCTAACGGTTTTTACTCTTATGATTTATAGCCCTTTTAAAAAAAGAGAAAAAATAACTACACGTTTTAGAGCCGGCAATGGGGCAAGGATGCAAGGCCGTTCCTGCGTTTGCGGTTTTATTAAGCGGATGCGTCTTTGTATGCTTTCTGTAAAAGAGCTAGATGGCGACCATTACCCCCCTTTTTATCTCTCTTTTTTGTATAGAATAGAGGATTTCATGATATATATTTCTTGTACATTTTCTGAACTAAACAGGTCAACAGGGCCTTTTTTAAAATCATAGTAAATGTCCACAAGGAGCATTTGCAAGATATCTGGATGTTCAATGCGTGAGATCAATGCATCTATAAGGCTGATTATATAAGTCGGTAACTAGTTACTCGGGTCAATTCCAAGCAACAAAGGTGCTAGTTGATCAACAATCAAGGTTCAGGCTCATTTATATTGTTCCTGTCTATGTTGTTTACGAATTGATGATCAGGCTGGATTAATATCCCGAGCTCATCCAAATCACACATGTCAAGCCCCTCAAAACTCTTGTAAAAAAAACTCCCTGGTGACTAGACGTTCAGGCTGCTGAGCATCTAAAGATGGCAACATCGTCGATTCCAGCGAGCTCCGTCCAACAGCGAGTTTGGCAGGGCCAGATTCCACTCCAAATCGTCTTGTCGCCGTCAGAGTGCAGGACATATGACCAGTCCGATCCATATATTGTATGAAAACATTCCATCTTCCCCAGTATCTCTCAGAGGTCTACGGTTTATATATATCTATGTGTGGCTTCGTCTTCAAATTTTGCAGAAGAATTGTTATATATGTATTGATTCAGAGAAACAGATATCAGTTCCGCGACTCTCATATCTCCCATTCGTTCTACCCAGGCTTCTTGCATTCTTCTCAACACTGCTTATTGACCCTGACGTCCAAGCCCATGAGGGCTGGTTTTCGTTTGAAGGTGTCCCGCTGAAGTGGCATTATCCCGTCGGTCTGCTGTATGATTTGTACGCCGGCGCGGAGCCTATTACATCCAAATCGCCCCCAGTGCCTAGCGATGGTGGCGGGCATGAGCTTCGCTCTCACGATGGTGATGAGCCGACAGACCAGGAAAAAACCCACGAATCTAAACCCGGGCTTCTACCGTGGAGACTGATGGTTCACTTCCACGACTGGCCCGAGCAAGATCTCATCCGACTCGACGCAGAGGGCAAAGTTCTGCATGACGCGTTCATAAACAGCGTCAAGGAGGCCGACTGTCTGAGAAACGGGACCGCAAAACGCATCATGTCGCTATCCAAAGAGGACTCATCAGGGCTATGGAAAGCAGTCGAAGAACGTACGTCTTTTAAGAATCAATCACACACACACACACACACACACACCACACCACCCAGCATCCATTCTCCAAACCCCAGCTTTATTTTTCACTAACAAAAACCCCCGCGGCCCCGCGTCTCGTTCTTTCTCCCAGATAACCTCCCCGCCTACCACCGCATCCACAACACCCTCCTCCTCCCCGCCCCGCCCACCCCGCTCCGCAACATCCCCATGCGCATCTTCCTCCCCGCCCCACCGGACTCGCCCTCCCCGTCCTTGAAAGTCATCCAGTCGCCCATCCCGCCCCTTATCCCGCAATCCACCACCTCGCCCGCGTCCAGCACGACCGGCGCCTCGCGCCCGACGCACCCGCAGACCCAGACGCAGACGCAGACGCAGACCATCGGCACCACCCAGCATCCATTCTCCAAACCCCAGCTTTATTTTTCACTAACAAAAACCCCCGCGGCCCCGCGTCTCGTTCTTTCTCCCAGATAACCTCCCCGCCTACCACCGCATCCACAACACCCTCCTCCTCCCCGCCCCGCCCACCCCGCTCCGCAACATCCCCATGCGCATCTTCCTCCCCGCCCCACCGGACTCGCCCTCCCCGTCCTTGAAAGTCATCCAGTCGCCCATCCCGCCCCTTATCCCGCAATCCACCACCTCGCCCGCGTCCAGCACGACCGGCGCCTCGCGCCCGACGCACCCGCAGACCCAGACGCAGACGCAGACGCAGACCATCGGCACGGCGCTGAACGTGTTGCTGCCGAGTTTGTTTCCGAGCAAGCGAACGCCGATGTTGGCGAAGCCGGTGCTGCATGGGGCGGTGGTGCCGATGAATGCGCCGGTGGAGGAGGTGGTTAGGTGTGCTGGGTATGCGGATGGGTGGTTGGGGGTTGTGATCTCGATGGTAGGGTAGAAACAGGTGGGAGGGGAATATTTTGCTTTGTTTATTTATAGATTAGGCAAGTAGAACTGAACTGTTTAATGGCATTGAAGGTTTAACTTGTTTTGAAAGGCTCATTTGCGTCTGAAAATGTATTTCCTTTACTCAGTGAAAGAAATCGCCTTCGGGGCTGCATTAAAGCTATTTCACTAAATCCCTAATTGTAGAGTACAGGTGAGAAGTTTCATTAAGATAAGTTTTTTTTTTTGCTTTTCCGTCACAATTTTCCTTCCTTTCTCAACCTTGAAAGCCCGAATAGAAAAACAACAGCCACTTTGTTCGTTGGTTCAAATTGGTGAGTGGCACGCAGAAAAACTTCCTTCACTCCAGCATCAGATAACCCCCTTAAGTGCCTGCTGTCGAGTCTTGATCATGTCTGCAGCTCTTTCCGCAATGGCATAAACAGTCCACTCAATACTGCCAGAGAAAAGAAGAGGAATGATGCTCGCATCCACCACACGCAAATTCTCTGTGCCATAGACAATCAAGTTTGGATCAACCACCCCACCATCAGCTCTCGGCAACATCGCACAAGTGCCAACAAAGTGAAGGAAGCTCTCGCAGGTATTGCGCACATGGTGGTCATAGTCTCGCTCAGTCAACATTGGGTCACAGGGGAGAACGATATCCTTGATCACACTGGACATGGAGCCTGTACTGATCAGGTCAAGAGTCATTCGTGTCGCTGCTCTGAGCAGCCTCATATCGAGTGGATGCTCGAGGGACTTGGGATCAATGATAGGGTAATCCTGTGGATCGGCGCTGTCGATGTGAATCGAACCACGCGAGAAAGGCGCCGATGCCGAGGTCAGAATTCCCACCGGATTCATCTTGTGTTCGGGGGTGGGCTCTGCGAGCAGATTGGAAGAGTAGCCAGGGACAAAGAAATACTGGAAGCATGCAGCGTTGGGATCGCGCAGGCGTCTGATCGTGAGATCGTATTGCTTTCGCAACAAAGGCGACCGTCGGATGGCGTCAATGTCTATTCCCGAGGGCGGTGCCACGCGACCCATGGAGGCATACTCATAAGTGACAAACGACGAGAAGTTCATCCCAGTGGTGCGGCTGTCAAACTCAGGAGGGTCCGAGTGCTTTGCGAGTAATTCTTCAGGCTCAAGTTTGCGGAAATTTCGGGACAACAGTTTATGTTCGTCGACCAGACCTAGCAAGCTATAGGTATAAGCGTGGTCTTGAAAGTTCTCTCCAACTCGGCAATTGTTGACAAGCGTTTCGATGCCATGTTCTTCAAGAATATCCTTCGCCCCAATGCCTGATCGTTCAAGGATCCCGGGGGACATCACGGTACCGCTACAGATAATCACCTCCAGAGCGGCTTCACATCGATAGCTTTCCCCAAAGTTGAGAAATTCAACCGCATTGGCAATCAACTTGCTCCCTTCCTTGGTCGAAAATATCACGCGTGACACCAAGACGGTCGTCAAGACATGCAGGTTGTTTCGATACATGTTCGGGAGGTAATAAGATGCCATGGAGCTGCTGCGAATTCCCGTGACAGCATTGACAACGGTTCCCATCGGGTGCTTTGAGCCAGCCTTGGTCCCAGTCAGACCCATTTCAGCCCAGGCATCAGCCCAGACTGTACGATAGGCAGCTTTAAGGTTGAAAAAAGGTGCGACTGGGCTCGTTGGTTTCGTATCTTTTGGATCATCGGGGTTTCTAGAATTGACGTCGCCAAGCTTGAGAGGCTGACAGTCTTCGGCTTTGGCGAAGTACGGCTGCAAGCTTTCCCAATTCCAGCCAGGGTTTCCTAGGATTTCCCAGTCATCATACTCAGATTTGAAACCCCTGGCGAAGGCTTCATGGTTGGTAACACTTGACCCTCCAACGATTTTACCACTCGGCCAGTCATAGGTATTGCCCATCAAATAACGCTGGCAACATATGTGAGTGTGTGTTCGTGATTATGTTAAACAAATGATATGACTAACCTGAGGTTCAGTACGGAATCCCCAATCATAGTTGCTATCTTCAACCACAGGATGAAGGCTGATCGAAGACTTTCTCACTTCGAGCTCGTCAACCTTCAACTCTCCTGCTTCAAGGACACCGACGGTGACATTAGGGTCTTCGGAGAGCCTTGCAGCTAAGACAAGGCCAGCAGTTCCACCACCAAGGATGAGGTAGTCAAACTTCTTCTTGCAGAACTCATCGATTGTCTTCTTATCGGCAGCCATAGTTGCAATAACTACTTTGAACTAAATTCAGATAGACAGATGAAGATAAGGCTTGATATGAGTCAACGTTGACAACAAGGCAGAAGGGAGTTGAAGAGAATGAAAAAGGTGGTCTGTTCAGAAGCAAGAAGAGCTCCAGTTTTATATCTTGTGTGGTCGTTCTTTCGAAATCAAGCAGTTGAAACCACACTGGGCCTGTTGCGTTCACACAAGCTCGTGAAGTCAAGCAAGCTCGCTCTTGCCAGTTGGAAACCAGCAAGATGGACAGTGTTCTTCTTTGACTTGGGGTGAAGGTGGAAGAAGAGAGAAAGTGAGGGCTGAACGCGTCACCAGAGGATGAATGACAGATTTGGTAAACAGTCACAATCACGTGAGGCTGGGGGAGGGGGGCAAGTTCATGAAAGAAAGCATGCAATTGACCATCTCCAAACTTCTTGTCTCAGAGATTGAGATAATGCAGAGGGTATTGCCGGATACACATCGCATTACTGGGGCAAATCCCCTTCTTTGGCAGCTGGGTTTCACAGGCGCTCTAATTCGCAAAGTCTGGCACGAATCCAGGCGGCGAACGAGGCAAACATATGGACGTCGGTATGCTTGTTGCAGTATTCAAGGAGCTTTTCATAGCGCTTCTGGGGTGTGGTTTTAACAGCACAAATTAACTTCTGCAGGTCGATTGGACAGACATCAGGAGGCTGTCGTGGATCCTCAAGGATAGATGCACTGCCTTGCATCAAGCAGGCATAGTATACACAGTGGTCTATGCCAAAACAATGGCCAAGCTCATGCGAAACCGTACGGCAAATACGGCCGAGCCAGTGTCTCGACACTACACTTGCTGAGGCTGAATCGTCAAGCGGAGGTAGAGCACGAAATGCGGCTAAAGCAGCTTCCATTGGAGAGAGGTAGTTCGAGTTGACCGACTCGCCCGCCTTCGATGCCATTGTCGCTGGTGGCGTACCTGGAGAAGAAGTCTTTTGGCGCTTCTTCTTCCTCTGTGATCCATATAAGACACAGCAAGCTTCAATATACGCCTGACAGTGCGATGCCGGCCAAGCATGTGTTCCGTCCACTCCCTGGGCCGGATCCAAGTCCGGGCGATATCTAGCAGTGGAAACAACAGCAACACGGCTGCCCCCATATGCCCGACCGCACATGAAAATGTCTTCGTCATCCTCGTAGAGATCGTGGTTGACGAGTATCACCAATGCATAAGCATCTGGTGGCAGGATATCAATGGCCGCATCAAGGATATCGTCAGAATTAAGCTGGCGCTGGAAGATGCCGTCAGGGCAATCTCGTGTCCTGATTCTAATCATTTCAGAGTCTGCCTTAAGTCCGACGAGCTTGGGCTTTTGGGAGACCGGTTTACGCCTTGGACCTTTTGAAGAAGTATGCTCCCATGCACAGAATGCCAACGGGGATTCGAGCACCTTGACAGGCAATCCATGGTAAAATGCCGTTATATAGCCAGCGACATCATTGATATCAATGGGAGGAACGTGATGCCTCTTTTCTAGTTGTGGGACCGTCCATGTTTGCACAAAGTCAACATCAGCCTCCACCGCTGGGGGTGCAGCGATGTAAACGGTACGTCTCTCAGACGTTACCTCGTTGCGGGCTTCCTCAAGCAGCCAGTCCCGTACGCTCTGAGGTTCATCCGTCTCGTCATCTGCGAGGTCATCCTCGGGAAGAACTAAAGGAGAAGGAAACGCCTTCTCGTGGTCCAAGTCGACCTTGACGGTCGTGGTGAGGTTCAAAGCCTTGTACCGCTCCCGGGACGCTGGCCTCCGGTACTTCACATTGGAGGCGTGATCTGAAGAAGAAAACCGGAGAACATCGTGAGAGCAGCTTGGACCAGTCATTGCTTGGGGAGACTGAATGAAGTTTTATGAGATATCGACTCATACTCGCCGGCTCTTCAGACGCAAAAACTGCTAGGCTTCAGCCAAGACGACCAGGGCCCGTGAGCCGTAAGCCACAGGCTTAGCTTACGCATGACTCGTAGGACTGATATCAGCCCATTCAAAACGGAATCACGGAGTCCCGCGGAGTCCTGTGGCACAGAGTTAGTTAACTAGCCTCACTTTTTCCTTCTTCATGAGAAACAGTGCAGATGGGACAAAACAACAAAATATTATGTCAGCATTTAATGCACTCCACTAGTCTACAGCAGCCTATAATGGCCATGTGTTGAATTCTACCATATATTGAGATTACTGCTTGTATTGCTCTGCTCTTCTAATTCCCTGTTTCAGGGGGTCTCATATAAACAGAGATTTCCTTCTTGGCAGAAAGTCAGGATTGGCTCAATTAGTTCTTCCAACCCCTTATGCCAACATCAGCAATTTTCTTCAATTCTTTTATCAGCTGATTTGAGCTGTAGTTTCTAACATATCTTCTCAGCTTGAATGAATCTTTTGAGCAAGCTGAGATTCTTCAGACAAGCTTGCTTTATCAACTTTATCCACTTTATTTATTTTATTCTCTTTATCAGTTTTACTAGCTTTTATTCTCTTTATCAGCTTTACTAGCTTTATTCTCTTTATCAGTTTTATTCACTTTAATCACTTCATCATCTATAATCATATTTTCTTCATGTAGCTCATGAGCTTGTTGTTTTTTAATTTCTGATGTGAGATTCTCTAAATTTAGTTGACAGTAAAACTGTTAAAATTTTCTTTTCAGAAAAATCTTCATTAACTTATTGATTATCATGTCATTCATCAGAATATATATAACTTAAATTTATTTCTCAAGAACTTTTTGTCAAAGCTAGTAATTATGAATATCAACATAATGAAGCTTGATTCATAAACAGATAATATCTGTATTCACAAGATTTATCATCTGTTGTAAGCAGCCAAACAACTAGAATTGTATTCACTAGCTATCTGCAGGTTCTGTACAAGAATAATTACTTAAGGAAGAAAAGAGAAAGAGAATAGGAAATATGAAACAAAAAAGATTTTGTGTGTTGTCACTTAATAAAACAGTCAAAGATTTCTTCAAGATTCAGTTCAAGAATTCATTCAAGAAATCATCATTCAGATATTAATCTGCTACATTATCTCTCTTCTTCCATTTTGAGCAGTTCAGAGTAACTGAAATTCTCATGTATTTAATACTGCAGTATTCTTCAGTACTGATGCTGATTCTCATATTTTTTCAGATTATTCTTTTCACACAATCTTGAATTTCTTTCTATCATATCAGATTCTTTCTGCAAGAATTTCTTCAATCTCATATTCTTTATGATTCTCATTATTTTCTCTGTATAATAAAACTGAAAACAGTTTCACTTTCTTCATTTTC
>LJPH01000346.1:0-79833 GCA_001430925.1 Byssoonygena ceratinophila
ACAGCATGAATAACAGAAATTTTTTAATAATATCAGATAATTATATTCACACTGCTGTGTGCAGCAGTACAGACAGTATTTCATGATTTCAAGTTTCTATTTTAATCAGTAAACTGATGTATTTCATTTAATTCTTGATATTTAAATTCTCTACTGATCACACACATATAGAATATATGTACTGTTGAAAATTAATTCATTTGCTTTCAGAAATACTTTTTGATTTTCTGAAGTTTTTGAGAAATGATATTCAGATTCTACTTTACTAGTAAAAGTTCTGAAGAGAAAGAAATATATCATAATGACAAATACATAAATTAGAAAACAGCTACATCACAAGAAACACATATAACAAGAAATACTATATTGTAAGAAACACATACAGTAATGATACTACATCACAAGAAACACATACAGCAAGAAATACTATATTACAAGAAACACATACAGTAATGATACTATATCACAAGAAACACATACAGCAAGAAACACTACATCACAAGAAATACATACAGCAAGCAAAATATATTATTGATAATTTATTAAGCAGTTCAGAAGAAATATAAACATCTCTTCTCTTTTTTTTATTTGATTTTTATTTTTTTCTTTCATCCACACAAACATTCATCAATTCAGTTTCTTTTCTTTTTTTATTTCTTCATATATCAGTATTTTATTTATTTCTTCATGAATTACTATGACAGATGAAATCATCATGCTTCAAATTATTATATCAGATAAAATTACTTTGCCAGCTGAAATTATTATTCTGACTGAAGTTACTATTCCAGTTGAAGTTATTTCTGCTGCAATTACTTTATCAGACAAAATACTTAATAATTCATCTTGCAAGTTTACTGATTTTATATTCAGTCAAGAAAATATAATTAACTTGACAAATAACAGTAATAGTAAGTTTATTTTTATTTTCAGAATACTGCATGTTTATTAACAGTTATTAACTGAGAGAAAACAAGTTCTGTTATTGTTATTTTCAAACACAATTTCAAACATCATCAAGTTTTTAACAATAAACATATAATATCTCTCTTTATGTTATCATTTATGATATGTGCTGATAATAATGATTAGAATTATCAATATCTGATTCTGAATATTTTTTGAATAACAGTAATTAATCAGTATATGAAGTTATCAGAAATATGTATATATTTCATTATTATTGAAAATACCAAACAACAGAATATTAATAAATCATGTCTGTAGTTTTCAATATTCTGTCTGCTGTTAATTAAATTCTCAAGAAATAATAACAAAAAATAATCAATAATTAACTGAATAACAATAACAAATATATTTTCATCAATACTATTTTTAATTATAATATTTTTGAGCATGTGATGATTACTTTAACTGAGATTTTGAAGCTAATCAGTATTTTTCATATAATTTCTGAAATATTTTCTGATTACTGAACTTAAGTTTATAATTTCTTATTATTACTGAATTATTATTCAGTTATCATTTTGTTTTACTTTCTGTAGTCTTCATATCAAGAATAACTTGTGATTTCAGTTTTGTTTATTTCTTGAAATGAATACTAGAAAATGATTCTTTACTTGATTCCAGAATTAATATTATCTATTCATCATTTCTTCATGACAAATATTTCATTATTTACAAAAGAAATACTAGTGATCTTGCTAATCAGACAGACTTGTATATGTTATGTAATCAAAACTATATTACATAATATAATTGTCATTTTTATTTTAAATAACATAATTTTGTATTATGACATAAACAGTTTTTTTAGAGCTTTTTTCCTCAAGCTCTTCTGCAGAGTTATTAGTCAGCAAGCTGTCTAACAAACCTATACTCTTTAGGATTAGGTCCTACACCATCAAAGGTGAGGAGTGGATTGAGTCTACTGAAGCAATTATGTAAGCCCACTTCAGCCAATGACTAAGCGAGGCTGGTTTCCCAAAATAGAAATGACGCTTGAGAACAAGATGGCCGCAAGAGAGCGAAACGACGGATGGCGAGGACGGTGGCAGACTCACCGTGAATATCTCCCTCTATTTTCTCTCGCTTTTATCAGGCCTTTTTGTAGATCGCCATCAAGAGCCTTGTCTTATTATATCCTTGGGCACGGCGAAATTCGTCGTCCATACTCGACTGTCCTTACGATGATCCCATGCCGAACCCGAGGCCCTGTGCAGCGAACTACATGATCCATTGGCCATATCGTCCATTAACTTGTCGTTGTACCGTTGCTGATAACTATAACTGAAGCGTATCTTCGCCAATTCTCCTTTGAAAAATCATAATCCTCCTCCAACGGTGTTTCCAAAAATCGGATTTACGCGCGTCTCCCATTCAACCCTATGCCGGATCCACGCTCGTTCGTCACGAAGGAAACGCCCATACCATTACCAACTCGACGTCCAATCGAGTGTGTTACGCTTTCGCGTATATATTCAATTGGATAAACAGATAGAAAAGAAGAAGAAAGAGAGAAAAGTCAAGGAGCGATACAGGAATGAGCAGTGACGCAGACCCTCTGGGTATATTTAACTCTTCTACTTCTGCCCCCTCGCCTCGTCGGGGAGCTAGTTACAGCTCCACAACGTCGACTAGTGCTTCGACTGTACGTCCGCGTAACCGGCGGTTGATATCGTTTGTGGAAGATGGTGCGGATGAGGCCGGTGGTTCAGGGTCGGGGTCCGGGTCCGGGTCAGGGCTGGTAGCACAACAGGCGGGATTGAGTCCGGGCGCGGTTGGGCCGTCGACCGCTGGGCTTTCGAGCTTGGGCAGTGTATCTCCTTTGCCGTATTCTTCTCGGACGACATCTTCTTTGGCACCACGCAAACAATTCTCTCGCGCGGCCTCGGGATTGTCGGGTTCTGGGACGCTTTCCGGCGGGCTGAGGGCTGGAAGTAGACGGTCAGCCTCTCACGGAAAAGGGTCCGCTGGGCTTGCGGCGGACTTACTAGATTCTTCGTGGTCTTCAGTTCAGGGATTAGCCTCGACATTTTGGGGGACGGATGCCGCGCAGCTGAAGAGCAAGACACCGTTGAATGGATACCGTCGGAGCAAGTCTTCGGAGTTTGACTCATTTTCTAGTGCGCAGGATGGGCGTCGCAGGCGACCCGATATGCCATCGGCCTGGGGACCCTCTGTTCTGAAAAGCACTCAACTTCTCCCGGGGTCAAAGGAAGACCGGCAAGCTATTATACAGTCGAAGAAGAGAGAACTTTTATTGCAGGCCAATGGAGATTCCATGCCAGATAACCAGGGGAACTACAAAAGGCGTACATCCCTGGAACACCCCGACTCCTCTTCGGCAGCGGTACTGGTGGAGCAGGACGATGGCGATGCCTTGGTTTATATACATCACGTACAGCCAGATGATAGTCTTACGGGCGTGTCCATACGCTATGGCTGTCCGCTTCCCGTCCTGAGGAAAGCCAATGGTTTTTGGCCAAGCGACAGTATACAATCGAGGAAAATTGTGGTCTTACCTGTCGCGTCGTGCAGTTTGAAGGGAAGGCGAATACCTCCCGATCAACCAGGTCATCGGGGAGGTCGTGAAAAAGATGCTTCAGCTAATCCTTTTGACGAGAGTGGCCCCGTATTCTCAGATCATCCTTCGGCAAGTAGATACGGTGATACTGGATTGGATGGTACATTTCTGTCTACAAAATTGGCCACGGAATCTCCCAATACACCTATTTGGAAACATGAAAGTTGGGTACAAGTCGAAGGATTCTCCTCACCTGTGGAGTTGGGCCGAGTTCCTAGAAAAACACTGGGCTTTTTCCCGAGAGCCCGCCGAAAATCCCAGACGCATTCAGAAACATTTTCCGATTTCGATATATCGTCATCTAGAGACCAAACATCGACAGGTCTACCATGTTCGACTGCTGCGCGTTTCCGGGATCGATCGATTTCGGGCTCGAGAATTTCCTCTCCTCATAAATATTATCAACGTCGCCCCAGTATACTATTGTCTGGGCCCGGGGGTGTTGGCACGCTGGATCGTACTACTACCGGACCCGGACCTGCGCCTGATAAATTGAACGCTTTCGTCAACGCCCATTTGCCGAATCTAGCCATCCCCTCAAGGCCGCCTCAAGTGTCAAATTCTTTCCTTGGACGAAATGACCGCATTTCCTTCGACTCTGTCTCTACATCCTCTTCTACAGGCCTAGAGAATATTGGCGGAGCAATTGAAGGCTGGTTCCGCAAAGTTGCAACAAAGGCCAAGACCGGGTTCAACGAGTTCCAGCAACCGATCCACCCGCATGAGCATCTGGGTATTGGCGGTAATGGAGATTTGATCGAGTTAAATGAGGCTTCGGAGAGTGACATGATGAGCACGCATCATCCACGCGGGCGGACTGGGCAAGGCAACGGGCAGGCTTCGTCGTCAGGGGTGTCTAATGCTTGGGGTACCGTGCGTGGTCATGGGGTTAGGCTGGGAGAAATGGATAGAAAGAAAGCCGATTAATCAACGTGTTCGTTTGTACGAAGCCCCTGTTTGGGTAATTCTATTGTGGGCTATGAAATTTTGGCGTTTCCTTTTCCTGGCGAGTAATTATGGCATTTTGATATCCCAGACATGGTTGGCTTTGGTTTTTTTTTTTTTTCTTACTTAGCGTAGACGTCCCGACAAACGGATCTATTATCTGGAATCTTTTCCTTTTCCGCGCCTGAGGTTGTTGTCTTGGATTTGAATTTGACGATATTTCTAAAATTCTAGACTTTTTATTCTAGCCAGGATTGGCATGGCCATCCCACGTTCAAGTTCTTTCTACTTCTATAAATATGTACTACGACACTTTATTGTGTAGAAGGAGGAGGTCTATAGCCCAAAAGATGAGAAACGCTGAGGTGCAATGCAAAAGGAGATGTTGAATCATAATCTAACAACTCCGGAGACTCTTCGCCGCCGATCGACAATGAGTCGGAGCTGTCTTCCTCTCCATGACGGTGTGGGATGCTCATTACCAATAGGTGAGTCACATCCGGCAGGGTTGAATACGCCGTTTCGAAGAGCGGGCGTGAAAAGCTCGTATGATGGGTAATCTAGGCATATATTGGTCAGTAAGAATTGCGATGAGAGGAGGTGGTTTGGAGGGACAACGGGGGGGACAGTCTTGACTTACAGCCGTTGATGAACTGAGTGACTTGGTCGGGCGTCATGCCTGTGCCTTTGATGGCGAGGAGGGTGCGTTCTTGCTCCTGACGCCAGTCATAGACGTAGTGTGTGTCTTCCGCGTCGCTGGATAGTGATTATTCTGGTCAGTTTATGTACATACACAGTAGGGTAAAATATATAGTTGGAAAACGGGGGGACGTACATGTGTATGAATGCGTCAAGACGGCTTGAATCGCGCAATTGTCAGTGTCAACCCCATGTCCGTAGTCATCCGAAAGTCAAGGAGTAGAACATACTCTGTGAACGCGTCGTATTCTTTCAGGGCCTCATTCACAGCCAGCACATCTTCCAGCTTGACGTTGGCTAATTGCCCGTCATAATTTCCGCTCTCCTTCTTCGTCACTGCTTCTTTCCATGCCGTGCGTATGTCGTCTACCGGTCTCGATCGGAACCCTAGGCACCATCCTTCGAAAATGACTACTTTCGCCCTTTTCCCGCCATTCGCAACATCGTTGACTACTTCCCAGCGATCCTCCGGTACTCGATCCCCTTGGCCATTAAAGGCCGACTTGTCATAGGCCGGGATTCTTGTGGGCAGACCATTCCGTAGTGATTCAAAAACCAGTTTCCCAAGTGAGACGTCGTGGGTGGAAGGCTGGCCGCGGTGCTGGAGAAGGGGGTTGTCGGAATGGGAGGCTGCGAGGCGAAGTTGGTCGTCATGAGTGAGGTAGATGTCGTCGAGAGAGAAGGCTATAGTGGGTAGATTGTACGGCGGAGCGGAAAGGGTGGAGCGGAGTGTTGCTACCTGCAAGGCGGGGTTAGCGGGGACATAAATGAGCAGCGGAACTCCGCTCTGATAGAGATCAAGCAATAATTCATAATTCTCGACATCTTATTAATTGATCGAGAAGCTTATACCCACTCACCAACACTGTCTTTCCTGCCCCCTGCACACCGTTCACTCCGAGGAAGAAAGGCGGAGGGTTGGGGTCATCTGCATGCCGAGCATTATGGACTTCCAATCTCTCAAGTAAGAAAGGAATGCAATATTCCGACTTGTCATCGAATATCTGTTCCATTGCCTTTAATGCCCTAATAAAAGAGTCTCCGTGATTATCAGAACTCATAATCTTTGGTAAGAAGCAGGTTGCGCCATGACATAACTAACTAATCAGTAGTTAGTTGGCTTCGGAGCTGTGGAGCTTTGGAGCTTTGGAGAGCATGGTTTTGAACAAAGCAACCCATACGTTGATGGGAGCAGTTGAATAGCCAGTCATTTCTATGAGCTTTCAAGTCTACTACATTTGCCGGGCTCAAATTAGCGATCCCTTCAAGCTTAGCATTATCGTACCCAGTAATGTAGCTATGAGCTTTCATCTCGTCGTCGCAATTCCCAGATGCATTGTTTGCACCATTTGAGTTGTTTGCACCATTAAAATTGTTTGCACCATTTGAATTGTTTGCATTGTTTGTAAATTCACACCAATAGGATCCGGCTTCTAACTCGCACATGTGAAATGACGAATGCCAAGAAGCAATCACATGCGTGCCCTCATCCTAAATTCAAACTCGACCAATGAATATTCTAGAAACACCTTCCACGAGTTTAACATTGACATTTTTGATTGGCCAGTAATTTGTAACGCTAGTGCCAATCGCTTCGACCTCCAGCTACATCGGCACCCGCCGTCGGATGGCCGAAGCCAAGGTCTCAGGCCGTAGCTACGATTGCAGTCTAGCATCAACCGAGGTCCATTCTACAAAGAGTTCGCTGTTGAAACTGTGCACCAGCTAACTACACACCTCTTTTCCCGCATCTCTCCGTATTCTTTTCTCTCACATCACATTCAGCTCTTCTTCACTGCTTCTTCTTGCTCTTCTTTTCATCTTTAATCTTCTACTCATCACTCTGCTCCGTGCATCATCCTCTGAGCCCTGAAGTCTCAGTTGCATCGGCAGTTGTTGTATCTGGAGCCCCTCCCTTATTATATATTCAAGAATTCGAAGATGTCACAGTTACGCTTTGACGGGCAGACTGTGGTTGTCACAGGTGCCGGTGGTGGTTTAGGGAGGGCATACGCCCTCTTCTTTGGCCAACGAGGTGCTAATGTCGTGGTCAATGATTTGGGTGGCTCACACAGCGGTGAGGGCCAGTCAGCAAAGGTTAGCACACACGCCCCTGGCAGTATTCTTTGGCCATCAAACGCTCTGTCGCTTGTCCCATTCTAATGGCGTTAATAGGCTGCGGACGTTGTCGTCGACGAGATTAAATCCAAGGGTGGAAAGGCTGTTGCCAATTACGATAGCGTCGAGTTCGGAGACAAGATCATCGAGACTGCCATCAAGAACTTTGGCCGTATTGATATTCTCATTAATAATGCTGGAATCCTCCGAGATATCAGCTTTAAAAATATGAAAGATCAAGACTGGGACTTGATTAACAGAGTCCATGTGTACGGTGCTTATAAGGTATGTGGTGGATTTTCCGCTGGTCTCTTTCAGTGCATGGCTCAAAGCTTGGGTTTAACTTCGTTCATAGTGTGCAAGAGCTGCATGGCCTCACTTTAGAAAACAAAAATTTGGCAGAGTCATTAATACTACTTCCTCTTCGGGCTTGTTTGGCAGTTTTGGCCAGACCAATTATGCAGGTGCGTATATTGTATCCCTCTATTTAAGAGGATATTCTATTAACTAGACTTAGCTGCCAAATTGGCTTTGGTTGGTTTCACTGAGACTTTGGCAAAGGAAGGTATTAAATATAACATTCTTGCGAATGCAATTGCTCCTATCGGTATGTAATATCTTCCACTCACATGTGTGTCACATTATTGACTTTAGGCATAGCCGCTAGCCGTATGACGGAGACTGTCATGCCTCCCGAAGTTTTGGAAAACCTGAAGCCGGACTGGGTGGTGCCGTTGGTCGCCTTCCTCGTTCACTCTTCCTGCAAGGAGACCGGGTCAATCTTTGAAGCCGGAGCCGGCCATGTGGCTAAATTGCGCTGGGAGCGTGCCAAGGGCGCTTTGTTGAAAACAGATGACTCCCTTACGCCAGGTGCAATTCTGGCAAAATGGGACCAAGTCAATGACTTCTCTCAACCAAGCTACCCAACAGGCGCCAACGATTTCATGGATTTGCTCCAAGAAGGGATGAAGCTCCCAAGCAGCCCTTCCACAAAGCAGCCCGACTTTGCTGGTAAAGTTGCTCTAATCACAGGTGCCGGAAATGGGTAGGTTCACATCTATGAAATCTTTCTTTCGGCCAAAACTGACAGTAGACATAGTCTTGGTCGATCCTACGCTCTCCTTTTTGCCAAGTTAGGTGCCTCTATCGTTGTTAACGATCTAGCCGACCCGGAGCCAGTTGTTCAGGAGATCAAGAAGATGGGAGGCAAGGCCGTCGGGTCGAAAGCATCGGTCGAGGATGGTGCAGCCGTTGTGAAAGCCGCGATTGACGCATTTGGTCGTATTGATATTCTCGTCAACAATGCTGGTATTCTTCGTGATAAAGCGTTCACCAACATGGATGACAACTTATGGAATACTATCATGAATGTGCACCTCCGTGGCACTTACAGTGTTACTAAGGCAGCCTGGCCTTACATGCTGAAGCAAAAATATGGACGAATTGTCAATACCACGAGTACCAGCGGTATCTATGGCAATTTCGGCCAAGCTAACTATGCTGCCGCCGTAAGTTTATTCTCAGGCCTTTGAAGGCGGTAAATACTAATTTATTGAAGAAACTGGGTATCCTAGGTTTTTCTCGAGCCTTGGCCCTTGAAGGTGCCAAGTATAACATTCTTGTCAATACGATTGCACCAAACGCCGGCACCCAAATGACACGGACTATTATGCCCGAAGAGGTTGTCCAGGCGTTCAAACCCGACCAAGTTGCACCATTTGTCGTCCTGCTCTGCTCCGACATGGTTCCCGCGCCGGCCACCAAGGGCCTGTACGAATGTGGCAGTGGTTGGTTTGGCAGAACTAGATGGCAACGTTCTGGTGGCCACGGTTTCCCCATTGATGTTGAATTGACACCCGAAGCCGTTGCTTCTATGTGGGCCAAAATCACCAACTTTGATGATGGCCGCGCCGATCACCCAGATGACAGTCAGGCCGGAGCGAAAAGTATCATGGAGAATATGAGCAATAGGAGTGGTGGGCCGGCTAAGGGTGGTGACGGAAACCAAGAGATCCTGGACGCGATTGCAGCTGCCAAGGGGTTGAAGGCGGAGGGAACTCCATTTGACTACACTGATCGCGATGTGATTCTTTACAACGTCAGTCTCGGTGCTAAGCGAACTCAACTTCCACTTGTTTACGAGAATGATGACAACTTCCAACCTCTACCTACCTTTGGAGTTGTCCCTTGGTTCAACACTGATATCCCATGGAACATGAGTGATATCGTTGCCAACTTCTCACCCATGATGCTCCTTCACGGTGAACAGTATCTGGAGATCAGAAAATTCCCAATCCCAACCGCAGCCAAGACCGTGTCTTATCCAAAACTCATCGATGTCGTCGATAAGGGCAATGCTGCGGTTGTTGTTAATGGTTACGTGACCAAAGATGCCAAGACCGGAGAAGAGCTTTTCTACAACGAGTCTACCATGTTTATCCGTGGGAGCGGTGGCTTCGGCGGCCCTAATAAGCCATCTGCACGCCGCCCTGCCGCAGCCACGGCTGCTTATAAGCCGCCGCAGCGCAAGCCTGACGCCGTCATTGAGGAAAAGACTTCGGAAGATCAGGCGGCGCTCTATCGCCTCAACGGTGATCGAAATCCCCTCCATATCGATCCAGAATTTAGCAAAGTCGGTGGTTTCAAGACGCCCATTCTCCATGGTCTATGCTCAATGGGTGTTTCCGGTAAGCACGTCTTCAGCAAGTTCGGTGCATTCAAAAATATCAAGGTTCGATTCGCCGGTGTCGTGCTTCCCGGTCAAACCCTTAGAACCGAGATGTGGAAGGAGGGCAACGTGGTCATCTTCCAGACCACTGTTGTTGAGACCGGCAAGCCAGCCATTGCTGGTGCCGGTGTAGAGCTTGTCTCAAACAAGTCTGCAAAGCTTTGAACAAGGGCCAACGGTTGACATGAAATTGTTTGAATTCACGATGATATCTGATTCTTATTTCGGCCATCTAAGTTTGGGTGTGGTGCGGCTTTGACTGTATATATTGTATTTATGTTTGCCATGTCTACAATAGTTCTATATATGTAGACATTTTCAACAGAGATTGTCCCGCTTTATGTTCCGCGTGTCTCCGCTGCGTATAGGGACTTGATGCCGTAATATAAATCAACAAGAGTGTATTGCCCGATATATCTGACACGTGATCGGGTGTTCTTTCAAGGATTCCGTAGGCGCAATACTGGTCGGACGTTGCGATATAAATTCACAGGCCTACCGAGCCAGTTTACGGAAACGGTACGTGCATCCCGCCGCATTCCGGAGAAGTAAATGTTCGCCAAAGAAATTTTTCTTGTTCCAACCGGCGGTTTAGCAGGTTAGGACACAAAACAAAGACCCTCGCCAGCCTGATATCCATTCGCAAAGTTACATATGCTTGCTGACTGTTTGTGAAGGTCCTCGAACAGACGGCGGATTTGATGAAGATGATATTGGTTGGGGTGATTATTGAAGCGAACGATATTTTGGAGAACAATTTGTGATCGCACTAGTTGGATTCGTCTCTAATTCCCTCAGCCGTCAAAGTTTTCAATACCAGAAAGCTCCAGTTCCGAGATAGCTTCGGATATAGTCGTGCGGACATGCACGTTCTCTACCATTAGGCAGCCAGCAATCCGCTCCAGTGTCCTTGCAGCAGGGCTATCTTTTGCATGTAGAATAAGTTCTGACAGAAACTTTCCATAAGCCCAGGTATCATTAGATTTACGCACTTCAAATGGGAGTTCATGAAGTGATATCTCATCTTGAATCTTGGGGGGCGCGCCATGCGTGTGTGATTCCACCAATGCCACTAATATCAATAAGAACTGCATTTCCATCTGCATCGAGAACAACATTCGAATGCTTAATATCCATGTGGGTTCTTCCAGTGCTGTGAAAACAGACTAATGAAGTAGCGATTTGTTTTGGCCACCGTTCCCAGGTATATTCAAGCAGGCGATTTTCATTCGACTCCTTGTATAGAGCCACCACTGTAGAATTCCAGCACAATACCAGTGATTATGAGAGGCTGATCCCTTGTTTTTGATGTCATATAAGGGTTTGTAGATACTGCAATGCCGGCTGCTTGTACAATGCTAGGCACCCCTCGAAATATCTCAAGGTTTTCAAGTTCTGTGCGTATGCCCTCGGTGTCATGGGGGTGATAGAGAGGTCGGTTCACAACCTTGAGGATATATGGAATCTTGTTGTTGACAACTTGGAAGACTCCGTCCGTGATTTCAATCTCGTCAGAAAACTCATTTCAGTTGAGACGTCTAAAGGAGGGAAATTCGTCACATAGTGGATAAATGACCCGTGAAGGATCTTCCTGGATGGTGTATCTTAATTTCGAAGCGATTCTGACAAAAGAGTTGCTAGTAAATCCTCGGATGCATGCATAATGACTCGGGAGTCATGTTCCCCAGAAACCTCTTCGAGAATCAGCTCCGTAACAGTGTCATCAAGAAGAGGAAGTGCGCCGTAGTCTATGAGCTTGACAAAGCTTTGAAATTCTTTGCGACGTTCCCTTTTTGAAATCCTCTGTTTGACTATCGGCTCATTCAGTGAGTCGTGTAGCTCGCCGCGAAAGGTCACCTTTATCCACCATGTTGAGTCTCTCGAATGGTCAACCAAAGTCTGTGGGCGAACGTTGGGCTCAGGGCTTTCTTCCACAAGGTAGTCCTCACTTTCGATGTATGACTTGAGTTCAATTGAAGTATGTCTTCGAGAAATGTTCATTACTCTGGATATAACTGTTAAACTTGGCACATTGTATTTTCATCAGCGAAGAATATATTAATAACTGACTCGTGAAATCCATGGCAAGCTTGCCGTCGATGACGGTCTGCAAGCGCCGGTTGCAACAACCATGGATTCATTGCAACCTTCGTCCCTTGCCTTTCCCAAGGGTGTGAGACTATTCTGGTTTTGTAGTTCCGGTTCCTCGCTAGTCCGGGATCCAAACTAGAGACGAATGCTTCCTGCGACAGCCGAATTCTTTCCTGAAGGCCAGCCCATTACACTTTTTGTCAAACTTGATACTAACCCACGAGGGTGCTGTCAGTCAGACTTGCATATTAATATGTAACAGCAAGCTGACGGGTTTGAATATGAACAGAACCGGCCAGTTGTCAGCTTCGTTTAGCGGGAATACTCAACACACTTGAGCGTCTGGATAGTAGTTAGTTAGGCTTAGGGTTCCCATCGGAAGAATGGGGACTGGGGGGGGGTAGTCAGTAAAGTTAGTCATGATCCACCATTGAAGACACCTTGGGCCACGCCAGACAATGGGGAAGTTAACTCCTCCAACTTCACTTCAACACCATCTTCTCTCTTCGCTTGCTTCCCATAACTAAGCGTTCACAGTAGCTGATCATGTTGCGAAAAACTCCTATATCCCAGAAGACTACTACGCAGACTTAGCAGGATGGTCTCCTTTCCTCCATTCTCCCGCGCTTCGAAATCCTCCGGTTCCCGTGGTAAAGGGCTGCCCTCATCGAGCAATACCTCCACGACATCACTAGCTCCGACTTCCTCTGCTCCCGTCACGACAACATCCTCGTCTTCGTCTACGTCTCCCTCTCCGTCTCTTCCTGTAACAGCATCAACCTCGACTACTCTCATCGAAGCACTCCGCAACAACCCATTCGGAACCGCCTCAAAGTCCAAATGCCCCGCAACGATCCTCAACAACGAGGAGGAGAAAGAGCGCGAGAGAGCGGAACTCAATAACTCGCTTCAGATCTTAGCGGAGCTGTTTCCTGATGTGAAAATCGAGGTTTTTCGTGAGCTACTTGTCCGGTTCGATGGAAATAGCAGACTCCAGGTCTGCGTGGAGCAGTTGCTACGGTATCGAAATGAGTGGGTGAAGGGGAGATGGAATGTTCCTACAGCAACGATTCCGATCTCGACACAAACTTTGAAGCGAGTATTAAACAAAGGGGATGAGGACTCCCCCTGGCGGCAAAATGTGCCAGAAGAAGAAATGTTCAGGAGCGATTACTATAAGAAAGCTGTCAAGACGGTGTTTTGCCAAGAGTTTCGCTCCATCAGTCGAAGTGCTATTGATGCGGTTCTGGCAGAGGTCAACTACTCTTATACCCGCGCTCGTCCAACATTAAAGCATCTTTCTCGCAAAACATGGCGTGTGACTCTAGGGAATATTCTCTCTTTCAAAAAGAGCAAAGAGAAGGAAGAGCCTCCTTTAGTGGTTTGGCAACGACAGCCAAATGGCGATAATGTGCCTTATCTAAAGGGAACCGGCTGCGCAGAGTTGGATAAGGAACTATACAACACTTTCCTCGTACCACTACTCGGTCAGAGAAAAGAGAAGCAGGAAGATGAGGATTTTAAAGTGGCACAAGAGCTCAACGAGTCAGAAGCGAAAACTGCAGATGCACTATATGAATGCAGCTGCTGCCTTTCTGATGTGGCCTTTGAACAGATTTCAGTGTGCTCTGAAACGTCCCATGTTATATGTTTTATCTGCATTCAACGAACTGTACATGAGGCATTATTCGGACAAGGCTGGGGAAACTCGATAGATTGTGACAAGTCGACACTCCGGTGTTTGGCTGCATTGCAAAGTGGTATTTGCAACGGGGTGCTGGACGCAGCACTCGTCAAACGAGCCATCCTAGCGGACAAGGCTGGCTCCGAAACCTACCAGAAGTTTGAAAGCCGACTTGCTGAAGAATCACTCCTCAAGTCACAGCTACAACTTGTCCGGTGTCCTTTTTGTCCGTACGCTGAATATGACCCCGTCTACCACCTGTCTCCCAAGGGCTTAACTTGGCGTTTCCGACGCGCAAGCCTACTACCTACCATTTGCATGATTATGGTTCTTCTTGACATGATACCCTTTCTTATTGTCCTTTTAACTGCATTTCTACTTCTCTGTCCAACGACAATTCCCATAATTTTTAGTACATCAGTGCGAAATCTTTGCATCAAGACACGAAACCAACGATTTACTTGCTCAAACCCGACTTGTGAGCGGGTGAGCTGTGTGACTTGTCACAAACCATGGCAAGATCCGCATGTATGTCATGAACCTCTTTTATTGAGTCTTAGAACGACTGTCGAGGCTGCCAGAACTGCCGCAATAAAGCGGACATGTCCACGGTGTGGATTGTCTTTCGTCAAATCCTCTGGCTGCAACAAGCTCACGTGCGTGTGTGGATATTCAATGTGCTATCTGTGCCGCAAGGCTCTTGGCCCTCCTTTGAGACAAACAGGAGGTAACAATTTTCGCCGTGGACCTCGACTCCAAGATCGGGAAGATCCTGCTTTTATGGAAGGAGGATTTGACGGGCCCGCCGATCTTGAAGCACAATCAGATGAAGAGTTGGCCGACGACGAAGAAGAAGGTGAGGGATATAAGCACTTTTGTGAACATTTTCGCATTAACCCAGGCTCCCGCTGCACTGAGTGCAATAAATGTGACCTATATATGGCAGAGGATGAAGAGGCCGTGGCTCAACGTGCCGGAGAAAGGGCAGAGCGCGAATGGAGACATCGACAGGGACTGGCCACTCTCCCTGTGCCATATCAATTCGGTAACGTGAAGGTACCCGATAATAGGAAAGGCAAATTAAACGCTCGGCCCAGTAGCATTACTGGCCCTTGGGACTGGAACTGGCAGTTTGACCCTAAAAATTGGGGAGAACGTTGCCGATTCTGGCTGCAGGATGTATGGCGTGATGGAAGGTGGAAAGGGGAAGCTCAGTACTTGGTCGACAGATTGGTGGAGATATTAATTGTTGTTGAGACTTGATGACCTTACGACTGCTTTCGACGAGTCTCTTTTGCGTTCCTGCATTGCATCATCGGATCTGGGTTATGGTTTGGGAGGATATGGGGCGGAACCTATAGGCAAATACCCGAGTTATTGAACGGTCACACTGGGTTGACCTAAGGAATTGTACATGTGCACATGGCTTCTTACTTCTGGTGCGGGTCTTTGTGGTTCTGGGAGTTGGATTGGAAGGCTGTGCACTTTTCTGACTTGACTTGCTGCGTTTGTTGATTTCTCTTGTGTTTCCCTATACCCTTGTTTTATTTGATGGTCTTGTTAATGCATAAGTTTTGCTGTTGTCTTGATTTTCATAGACAGACAATCAAATCTGGCAGGCCTTGAGGGCAATCACATTAAAGATAAAAGACTCACTGGCACCATTTGCATCTAGATTGTGTGCTGGATTGTGTGTATCAGGTAGCTATGGATGTGCCTGATATCAGCAGGTGGACTCTAATCTTCACGTGATTGCCTCTAATCAGAGTACGTAATCTGTTCACAGCTCAAATCCAGGCCAATTCATGCTCATAGTCACCCTCTCCAAGTGTCTGCTTTGCAAGCTTCAAGCTATGGCAATTGCAAGTTGTTGACTAGAATCAAAAGTCTCTTGAGGAAGATACATCTGGATTCTTCACTATCCAATCCGCCCTCCGCGTGTCCTTTACCCATGACCTTGGTTTTCTGCCAAAGGTAAATAAGGAGCCGACAAGATGGCGATGATACCCAGCGTCACCTCCGGAGAGAGCAGGACAGGAAGCCCCTTTGTGATCGAGCGCGATGATGAGTCTTCGTTTGAAAACGACCTTTTAGACGCGGACGATGGTATGTACTGTACATGGCTACCTTACACTGAGTGTCCAATCTGTGTGGGAGTCTATCGCTGAATCCCGCTTCTTTGCGCCTAGCTATCGAAGCCGATGATCCGCTCGCTTCTACTACCGACCGAACTCCACTAACAGGAAATATCCATAATACGAGAGGCGAGTCGTCCAGGTCCGGCGGGGGCGGCGTTGCCGGGTCGTATCTCACATCTTCCATCCCCGGCGAAGACCGTCGTGCTCCCGTGAACACGATCGATGAATCGGTGTGGGATACGCTATCGCGTGATTTTCTGGGTGTGTGGGAGAAAATGAAACAGGTGCTTTGGCCAAAATACTTGCTTGGAGGGGTGTTGCAGCGTGGAGGCGGGGGTATTGCGGGTGCAGCGGAAAGAGGGGAATCAACGGGATTCGGGAATGGATTGGGCGGTGTTAGGAACTTGGTGGGCAGATGGCCCGACGCAGACATTGTGCTGCAAGGTGGGATGAGCGAGGGCTTGAGGGATTGGGATCTCTGGTTCGTTCTCCTATGGTGATTTCTTGAGTTGCAAGTGTGTATTGTTGGCTGACCGATCGTTTTCTAGGGGCCCGTTGGTATTCTGCCTGTTACTGAGTATGTTCCTCTCGATGGCAGCGTCGAAAGAACAGAAGAGTTTGGTCTTCTCGGGCATGTTCTGTATTATATGGATTGGGGAGGCAGTCGTAACTCTACAGCTCAAATTGCTTGGTGGAAATATGTATGTCCCATCTTACCGTCTCGGTTCCCAACCACTTTACCTAAGCTGACTTTTTTTTTTCCTTGATAGATCCTTCTTTCAGTCCGTCTGCTTGATCGGATACACTATATTCCCGTTGGTGATTGCGGCGCTACTTAGTGCGCTAGGATTGCCCGTCATTCCTCGAATCCCGGTCTACATCGTCCTTGTGGCGTGGTCTCTCGCGGCAGGTGTTAGCATTCTCGGAGGATCAGGAGTGGTGAAGAATAGGGTCCTTCTGGCTGTTTATCCCCTTCTTGTGTTCTACGTGGGAATCGGCTGCCTCTGTTTTATCAGTTGAGATGAGGGTTATTCAATGGCCCATTGGCGTTTGGCGATTGATTCACGAAGATATCAGGCCCGATCCGCCCACAAATGGCCACTGAGATTACGTATGAATACTTGAGGGATCGATTTCGGCCCACAATGGACAATTCTTTGTATTAGTATTTATGAGGATCATTTCATATCCATTGATGATGTGTTATTGTCTCTTTAGTCCATGGTATCATGAGACGGGGGTTTCCGTGCCAGCCCCTGTCTCTCAGCTTCGCCGACGTAAAGGGATTCCTGCAACCTGTGGAAAACAGCAGCAACGTCTCTCTGTCATTTCGCTTCATACCAACCAGGTCGAATTACATCCTGCCACGCACCCACATTGCTGACGGCCGTCACTCGAGCCAGGACAGGGAGGACGAGCAGTCTCGGTTACCCACACGAACCCTTTAATTTGCGCACGATACCTGAAAACATATCAGAAAAGGAGGACGCAGTGAGTCAGGCCTCGAGCGACAATACGGTGAATCTCAGCGGCTGTCTGGTGTTTGTGTGGTGCAGTCCCACCCAATCAAGCATCCCTCGAAGTCAACCAACCCAGCAAATCATCAAACTTCAACGCCGTCACTTTCGTTCTGTTCTTCCCCACCAATTTTCTCCTACTTTTTGACGCCGCCTCAACGAAAGCACCAGAACAAAGCATTTAGAAAGAGTTGAACGGGGCACATTTCTGAAATGGCAGAGTTCGAAGCACGCGAGCAAAAGGAGCAGTCGGATGGTAAGCGTGCGAGCAAATCCCCATGACCTCTCCCAGAAAGACGACCACTCATACCCCGTTTGGCTATATAGAACTTTCGAGTGAATCCACGAGTGTTTTGAAAGGTATGAGGAGATCCGGTTTCGTCGAGAGCTAGAACAGCTCAGACCATGTTCTCGGCTTCAAGATGAACCCGAACGTGAAGCTAATGCGTTTTCTCTGCAAAGGACAAGATACTACGGCACAAGGTGTGTAAATTCCATTTCAACTTGCGGAGGAGATCTCGCACTCGATAATAGGTTCTAACCTTACACAGTCCAACAGAAACCCGAAGACGAACCCGCCCATTGCGATTCAGAAGAATCTTCAGAAGGTACGAAACCTTTAACGCCGATACGAGAGTCAGTAGCAATAAGTGAGCCAGGCTCTGACGAGAAGAAAGATGGATCTGGTGAACGTCCTGTCCGCCAAAAATTCAAGGAAACATCTATAGCCGGAGTTCCACGACAGGAGTCCCCCGAGGAGCCGGCACTAACCAGCGACAATGACCGAGGCCGCCTACGACGAAAGCGATCTTATGAAGAGTCCACAGAGGGAGAAAATGCCGATGCAGAAACGAAAAAGGAAGACGATGTCCACCGGAGAAAAAGATCGAGAGATTCGAGAGTTGAAGAGAGCCCGGATAACAAGGAAGCGGACCCACCAAAAAACCGTGAACGGACCCCATCATCGTCACGGGCGCCACTGGACGAAGCTGAGAATGTCCTGAGTCCGAAAAAGAAGCGAAGCAGGGACCAGCTCGATAAAGATGATTCGAATTCGGGTCAGAGTGAAACGGGAAAGGAAGGACAGGCGAAAGCTGAACCCCATGCAGAAAAGCCAAAGGTATCTACCATCAGTCGCACAGAGGAAGGTGAGCCAGAGAAGAAGAGACATCGTGATGACTCGCAGGAACGAGATGCACTGAAGAATGAAAAGGCACGTTACATATATTTTCAAATTATTTGTGAATGGTGACCCCCTGACAAATTCGCACAGGCCTCATTACCAAACCCATTTACCAACATCTCATCAACGTCTCCCTTCGGTAGCCTGAAAGCAGTCAAACCAACCGATACGAGCTCGAAGAGCGAACCAACTACCCAGCCCACGACATCTGCATCCGCATTCGCTTCATCTGGATTAGCTGCTTTTGCAGGCTCAGAAAAATCACCCTTCGGTGCCATCGGGAGCGGCACATCTGTTTTTACATCCGTTAAACCCACCGACGATAACGCTGGAGGCAAAGAGAACATTGTGCCTAACACCGCAGCAGCTCCGTCCCCATTTGCCACCGCTGGGGCATCGCCATTTGGTACACTTCCAAAAGGGTTTGCTTCGAGTGCCTTCGCAAGTTTTACTTCTTCAGCGCCCAACCCTACAGGACGGTTGACTAGCTTCGCGTCTTCCCTGACTCCCCTGAGTAGTGGTCCGAAAACTAAACCCTTCGGTGCAGCATCGGACGATGAAGAGGATGACGAAGATGACGAGAAAGAAGAAGATGAGGCCCGCCCAGCCTTTGAAGGGCTAGAAGAGGAGAAAGGGGACGAGAGATTCGTTAAGCAAGAAAGTGCGTGGCCGTGATTCTTCCTTTCTAGTTTTTTTTTCCTCTCATTTTCTCGCAAGACTCTAACTTGGTGTCCTTTGCAGCTGAAACCGGTGAGGAAAACGAAAAAACCCAATATTCCTGCCGGGGCAAATTGTTCCAGTTTGATGGCAAAGAATGGAAAGAGCGCGGTATCGGCACGTTCAAGATCAACGTTGTGGAGGCCGAAGACAGCACCAAATCTAAGAGAGTCATACGCTCTGCCCGTATGATCATGCGCACCGACGGTGTGCTACGGGTCGTTTTTAATTCCCCTATCTTTAAGGGAATGAAAGTCGGAGACGTGGGCGGAAATGAACCCACAGGGAAACAAATCAATCTCGTTGGGATTGATAATGGGAAATCTACTCCCTTTCTGTTAAAGGTGAAGCTCACACAAGCAGCTTTCTTTTTTTTTTTTTTCATAACTGGTGAATTGACGATTGATATAGTGTGCAAGTTCCACTGCAGCCAAAGATGCATACCATGGCATCCAAGCAATCTTATCTAGACTCTGATGGAATAGTATTTCATTCTCCCATCAGAACACTCGCCAGATAAGAACGAGCTATCAACACGCGCTTCGCGAGCGCAATAAATCCCCCAAGATCGACATCTAAGCGACATGGACACTATCCGTTTCATGGTACCGTTCCATTTTCCAAGGCTACTGACGGTCGCTCCTTTTTCTCTGGTTTACGTCTATTAAACCTTCCATGGCCCATTCCCCTCGCTTTTCAAAGCTTTTCTTGCATATATTCGTACATTTCAGCTAAAATGTTCTGTTGCGTGGTCTGTGCATATTTGTCCTTGAGAGGGTCTTTGCTTAGACATTTGGTTTTTCCTGCGTGGTGGTTTAACACGCGTATCAGCCGGATTAGAATGTGGCTGTCAGTTCTTTGTTTCTACCCTTTCTTTTGTTCTAATATTAATTCTTTTGACTCTTTTCCTTCGTCATCTGAGCCGGGTAATTGGGTATGTCATGCGACAGTCAGAACTCCTCCTTCTCCTTATTTGAATCCTGCCCCGTTGCTGGTAAGCGTTTTTGCGGGCCCAAAAACCGCCAAGAACCTGGGCAATTAGTTTAGTGGTATAACATCCGTTTTGCATTGCCCTGTCATACGGAAGGTCGTGATTTCGATTATCACATTGTCCAAAATGCCTTGAAATTTTTTTCCTCCTTGGTCTCTCCAAAGTTGAGAACCTTGGGACTTAAAGAAGTATCGACCTTTGCTTCGGAACAGCACGGAAGTTCTAGATAGAACCAAAATCTCAAGATCCAACCCAAGAATGCAGAAGGTGTTTGCTCGAAGTGTAATATCATCAGACTGAAGCATCGCCAGGGCGTTGTGTTCACAGCATCACTAACTTTCACTCCTTTCTTGCGACATTGCGGATTTTTTTATTTCAGTAAGTGCAATTGTAATACCAGATTTGAACAAAGAAGAGGTATCATTTATCGATAGCTATTGGCTTGCCGAAATTGTTTTCAGTAACAAGCAGGACACATCCGCCAGGTCATAGCTGTACACAGTCCTGTTCAGTCAGGGAACTCGGTGTGAGCAGTGAGCTGTCAGATAATGTTGAACCGAGCACCTGCAGATTCGCGGGCATTTCAACGTGTTTCACGCTGGCCACAGGTCATAGATATGAATATTGCCGGCATTGTCCTTTGGTGGAGCATATAACACGGCATCACCAAGACACCCAGCTCAGGTTTGAAGAATCTCACAGCTCCTTGTCATGTATTAAATGTCGATCGAAGAACCTCGGGACCTCGATTCGACCCAGTCGACGATAGATACTCGGAGACTGGTTATTCCACCCCGGATCATGGATTAGGTAAGTTGCATAGGCAGACAAGGATTGTTCTCCTTACTGATTGACAGCAACAGTTGAGAGCACGGGAGATATTGAACATGGAAGAACTGGGTTGATTTCTCAACCAGGTGGGCCTGGTCACCCAGTGACTTAACAAAATATGGCCACGAAGCGGAAAGCAGAATGTCTCGAAGGGCAGGATTGTCTGCCAACGCCGTCTCTCAACCAGAGGGCATGTACCAGAGCCACCAACGTCCCTACAAAACAACATGATGGCCGAACTCCTTCTCACAACCCCTTACGCTCGAGTGTGTCCTCCGTCTCATCCCGAGAATTGAGCACCTCGCTCTCCAGCTCAAAGCCCACTGCCAAACCCACTGTTCCCTGGCCTGCGGCTTTCAAGAGCCTATCCCAAACCCACCGCGCTTTGAACCTCGTGTACACTTTCTGCTCTGCCAGAAAACACTTTGCAACTACATTTGAGAAGATCAAGTCGGCCGTTGAAGCTCAGACTGGCGGGAAACAATTAACCGTCGAAGACGTGGCCAAGGTCAAGGTGCTGGTTCCGCGGGCAGTGAGGTTTGAAATTGTGGATGCCGGCGTGATAGATGTTATGAGCGTACCAGAGGCAAGGAGAGGCAAGATTGGCAGGGCTTGGGATGATTGGGAAGCGGAAGGAATGGGCAAAGATGTCAGCGAGAACGGCGACAAAGAACGCGAAGTTTTGCTGTTCGAGTTTGTGGACGGAGATTTGAAGCAGGAAAAGAATCCAGGCACCGCTTCTCGAACGCCTTGGGAAGATACATTGAGAATGCCTGTTTATAGCCAGAAACAAATGATGAATCTGATCGAGAAACGGAATCAAAAATTCTCTGATGCTATTGATGCTTTTCTTACCCGCTGCCAGGATGAGGGTGTCGATCCCGTCGGTAAACTCGAGGCTGAAAAGGAGCTATATCTCCCTGTCGCCGGGAAATCTGGAACTAATACACCAGCTGCTGCCAAGCTACCTCCACAGATCCCCAAAGAGCGAAAATCGATTTCTGACATCCTTGTTGAAATCCGAGAGCAAGAATGGTATACAGGTCAAATAGTGCCGAATGGCCATCGCGTCTTCGATTCCCAGCCAGCTGCGTACGGCGAGTTGAACTTCCCATTGTCACAGAGTGTGGTCAATGCTCTATACAACACGAAGGGAATTACCCAGTTATACTCCCACCAAGCTGAGGCTATCAACAATCTCCACGACGGACATGACGTGATAGTATCCACATCTACTAGTTCAGGAAAATCCCTGATCTATCAAATCCCAATGTTATGCGAGCTGGAAAGGGATCCTCAAAGCAGAGGAATGTACATATTCCCAACAAAAGCTTTGGCGCAGGACCAGCAGCGGAACATGCAGGATCTTATGCAGTATATGGAAGGGTTGGAATATACCATGATCGAAACATTTGACGGCGATACGCCGATGGAACGCAGGAATGCAATCCGTGATGAAGCCAGGATCATATTTACCAATCCGGATATGCTCCATATCACAATCTTGCCACACGAAGCATCCTGGCGCACCTTTCTCAGAAACCTGAAATTCGTAGTTGTCGACGAGCTCCACGTGTACAATGGTCTCTTTGGGTCTCACGTTGCGTTTATTATGAGACGGTTGAGAAGAATATGCGCCTCTTTGGGCAATTGCACCGTGAGATTTGTATCCTGTTCTGCCACCGTCGCCAATCCGGAACAACATATGAAGACTATATTCGGTGTTGACAATGTCAAGCTCACCGATATTGACGGGTCGCCTTCGGGTCGCAAGGAGTTTGTTTGCTGGAACACACCCTTCAAAGACCCCGATGACCATACCTCCGGTCGTGCCAGTGGCATATTAGAGTCGGCGAAACTCTTTTGCCAGTTAATTCTTCGTGGTGTCCGAGTCATCGCCTTCTGTCGCGTTCGGAAACTATGTGAACTTCTTCTCAGTGCAGTGAGGGATGAATTCCGCGCTCTAGATCGGTCAAATATTGCCAAGTTCGTCATGGGGTATCGAGGCGGATATAGTCCCCAGGATCGTCGCAAGATTGAACGGGAGATGTTCGAAGGAAAATTGCTAGGCATTGTGGCAACCAATGCTCTGGAGCTCGGGGTTGACATCGGCTCTCTGGATGCAGTCATCACCCATGGATTCCCATACTCAATATCCAATCTGCGTCAGCAAAGCGGGCGCGCGGGACGCAGAAACAAAGATTCCCTTTCGATATTAGTCGGCGATTCTCACCCAACAGACCAACATTACATGCGGAATCCGGATGAACTCTTTACGAAACCCAACTGCGAATTGCAGGTCGATTTGCAGAACGAACTTATTCTAGAAGGCCATCTTCAATGTGCAGCGTTTGAGATGCCCGTACACCCCGAAGAAGATGTGAGCTATTTCGGACCTCAGCTCGAGCACCTCGCGTCCACTCGCTTGGTACGGGATAACATGGGATTCTACCATTGCCATGAACGATTTCGCCCCAAACCCGCACGTTGCGTTCAGATCCGTGATGTAGAAGAGGAAAACTATGCGGTCATCGATACAACGAATGGTCGTAACGCTGTTATAGAAGAGATAGAAGATAGACGGGTGTCTTTCACACTTTATGAAGGTGCAATATACCTTCACCAAGGCCATACTTACATGGTCAAAGAGCTAAATCCAAGCTCACGTTTCGCTCGGGTCGTCCGTGTCCATGTGGATTGGACAACACAACAACGAGACTTCACTGATGTTGATCCGATTGAAACGGAAGCTACAAGGAAAATTAGCAGCAGTTCTAGCTGTCGGGCCTCCTTCGGCACAATACAGATCCACACCCTCGTCTACGGGTATTTCAAACTCGACAAGAACCGTCGAATTTTGGACGCGGTAGCCCTCGATAACCCACCGATAGACATTCTCAGCAAGGGCGTATGGCTCGACGTGCCCAGACACGCGCTCGACATCCTCGCATCCCACAATCTAAACGCAGCCGCCGCCATTCACGCCGCAGAGCACGCGGTAATGTCACTCTTACCGACCTTCATAATCTCCTCACCCGGCGACATCCGCACAGACTGCAAAGTCGCAGCCAAAGAACTCAAAACCGCCTCCTCGAACCAAGGCGACGGCCTTGCCCCTCCTCCTCCTCCACCGCGTCGCCAGCGGCCTGCCAGACTCACTTTCTACGATGCCAAAGGCGGCGCGTCGGGATCGGGAATCGCCTCCAAGGCCTTTGAGTTCATCGACTCGCTGCTGCGTCGCGCGGTGGCTCGCATCGAATCGTGCGCGTGCATCACGCCGCGTGGGTGTGTTGAGTGTGTGTGCGACACGCGCTGTCCGGAGCTTAATCTTGTGATGAGCAAGGCCGGGGCGGGTGTGGTGTTGAAGAGTCTTTTGGGGATGGCGGTTGACGTTGATGCTTTGCCGTGGGGCGAAGGGGAGATGGGTGCGCGGGCTCGCGGGGATTATGGCTCGTATGCTGATGTGCTTGGAGAAAAGGAGCTGCCGGCCGGATTGGCGACGGTTGTTGAAGCTGTGGAGGTCAAAGGGAAGGCTGGCGGGGTGAAAGTGTATGAGTAGACGATGAAGGTTGAAGTCTTGGTACTCACATTTAGCCGGGTTTTGATAGATAGTTGTCAGTTTGCTGAATGACAGATCTCACTGTGAACACCCGGTTTGTTGGTAGATAGGATCAGTTTCTCTTTGAATTTCGTCCCATAACATATAGTACAGTACATCCACTTCATCGCCCATACCAACAGCAAGGGGCCAAAGTATCAGAATCCAAATGCCACCAAGAGCACCTCCTTTTGCTAAGATCATTAAACATTCAAGAAACAACAGCATGTGGGAGTCAACTGGCAATAAGGAGAAAGATCAGGACTGTTGAATTCCTGAGGTAGGATAGCTTCTGTTGGCTTTTCCAACATGAAGCTGATACAGCCACTTTGGTGTTATTAACTTATTTCTGACATTTGAAAATCTGCAGGACTTGATCCAATCACAGATGATCTTGAAATGATGCTGGTGCCAGGCTCAGATGTCAAATGGTGAGGCAGTCTGAATGCAACAGGTTTATAACCATGAAGTGGCTGTACCCGCCAGATCAAGCACAACTTATGTGTGTTTCATTTGTCATAGGCAAATAGCCAAAGCCAGCCAGCAAACCACCTTTTCAGCAAGATAGTAACTCCACCTACCTTTATGTGCAGGTATGCAAATAAACTCGCGATACCCCGGATGAAGTCCAAATAATGGACTAAACACACCGAAGTCTTTTTCTCAAATGCCATGACAAAATGTGAGTATCGTCCTCAAAATAAGCTTAATTCAACCACACACCCTCTTGCTCGACTCCACCCAGCAGACTCAGGCAACCGACGTCGCAGTTGGATTTTGGAACTTTTGGTATGGATATAGAATTTGGGTGCCACCTTATTCATCTTACCCCATGGTGTTCCTGCGGCGACTGTCCCGTGGTGCTGTAGACGCTGGGTGACGTTCCCGGGCTACTGCGGTCTTCCAGACTCATATTCCCAAACACGGCTTTGATGTCGCGGACAGCTTCGCGGAATGTATCTCTCGCATCTGTGACGCGCTCCTTTGTCCAGGCTCGAATCTCACGGACGATGTTCGGCAGGCCTTCGTCATCGGGGAGCCACCAGTGCTTCACTTCGGGGATCTTCCAAAAGTCGGCCAATTTCGCACGAAATGTCGGTGGATATATATATCTGGATGTAAGTTAGTCAAAAAGCCGTAGAAAGGGTATCATGGATATAGAAATAAAGACTACATACCCTAACTGCTCGATCCGAGCCAGCTTCCTTCGACACCACATGATATGCTCCTCATCGTGAGGCAGGAAAAGCGCTACCATGCCCATCGGCGACACAAACCAAAGATGCAGTTCTTCGGAGCGGTTTGGCCAACGGTTTAGTGTCTCAATTTTCTGGCATTGTTCAATTGCCATCTGCTTTGTCTCTAAATAATCCATGTTTTGCAATACCGCACCAATCTGGTACTTATATAGCAACGTAGTTGTCACTAGCTCCATCGCGCAGAAGTTCACCTCCCACAGCTCATCGCCGTAAATGACCCCGGGTACATAAGGGTCAAAGACATCTCCCGGGTCAAGCGGCTTTTGGTGCGGATAGGATAGCACCAGATATCTGGAATCTTTCATGGAGTCTAGGAATAGACGCTGTTGTTTCAGGCTGTTTTCTAGAGTTTCATTCTCTGCCATGAATTGCTCAAGTGTGATGAGCCCGTGCGACATCTTTGCAAACAGAGATGCCATGTCCATGGCGAATCGCCGGGACCGCGCACCCCACGCCATAACCTTTTTATTCAGGTCGTGCGGGTGATCCAGCGAGTTTTGCATCGACACCTCTTCATCCGCCATGTACCAATCGCGACTCAAAACCATCGAGTTTCCTGACATCAAACCGGCCATAACATCGTACCGGGTATACCAAAGAAGGATATGACGATGGAAGTCATCAACATTGATACTTTTAGGTGTATACAACTCTACAAGCATATGATACGCAGCCTGGTGGTGGTCGATTAAGTTCACCCAGTCGCCGACAAGCTCCTAATTTTCGACATAAGCAAAAGAAAGACGGGACAATGGCATCACCAGGATGAATTTAATACGTACCTCAAACGCCGCAAGTTGGAGTATAGTCAGAAGCATAGCATCAGTATGTTTCTCGCCACCCCGGAGTGACTTTAGCAGTAACGAAACAGATTTGTTGTAATATTGAAGGAAGGTGTAGATTTTCCCATTCGGGTTCGATATGGTATAGTGATATGCGGAGAATGTGATGACAGCGTATAGTAATGGCTCATAAGCCATGGCACGACTCATCATATCTTCGCCGAGGAAGTTTGAAGCGTGGGATTTTAGAAGGTAATGGTGATAATTTATATTCCGCTTGCGATAAGCAACGAAGAAGATAGCGTCCGACGTCAAGCCAGGGAACTCGGACAAAGTAGAATAGGGATACGAGTGTAGTTCTTGATCTGCCCAGGCACTCGGGCTAAGTGATTCCGTCGACCGCCCCGTCATACCACTCGAAGGGGAGGTACATTTGCTATCTGCCGCATTCGAGCTCGTCTCAGGAGATTGCCATGTCTTTTTACGTGTCAGGGAATGTCTTTTTGATACGGAAGTAGCCTGTCTTGGTGTCTCCTTCGTCTGCCACGACTGTGGATCCCGCTTCTGGCCTTCTTGAGAGCGTTCGCCGGCGTCATGACTTTGTTCGTTCTCGTCGGATTCGGATTCTCGGATCGACGGATGCCTATCGCTCGATTTCATATTTGATCGACTGTTTTTCCTTAGCATTGGAGCAGGAGGGTAAGTGCACTCTCGTTTTCCTTTACTGCAACCTGAGCAAATAAACATGGTCAACCTCTCGACCTAATGTATGCAGGATGGCGAATGGATATACTTACGCTCGCAAATGGGACGGGTCTCGTCGCACTTTTGACGCTGTCAGTTACGCAGGCTATACGGTCGGCGACACAAAGAGGGACAAAGAATAGCCAAAGGAGTGATAACCAACCTTTACTCGACGCGCGCGACAGGTGAAACATCCACTTTTGGTCCTTTTGTGTCTTTTTTGCTCTGCGTGGCGCTGCGGCATTTGTACTTGAGGGCGAAAATCTTGAAGTTCGGATGAAGGGTGAATGCGGTGCGGGTTATGCCATAGTGCTAGTGCATTGGGATATTGAGGTCCCAGTGAAATGTTCGACGGAGCTGAGAAACTATCGGGTGGTATGTTCCATGTATTTGAGGTCGGGGTCGAGTAGTCACCCTCCCGGCTGTATGTTCTGGCCTCAGAGGTGGCCATTTCGTGTGGTCAAGCGCACAGAGGAGAAAGGAGGGTCTGACAATTGTGAAAGGCGCGAAGAAACCGGGTCAGAAGGCTGTGGCCGTAGATGGAGGCCGGCCCTCCAGAAATGGTCCGTTTAGGTATGGCAAGTTCCCAGGCTTGCCACAGAAAAAACCAGTACAACTACGTGGAGGTTGACGGCCATGTCGTCACAGTCGCGATGGGGATGCTAAAGGAAAAGGGTTCTCAGCCAAACAAATACTATATATTAAAATGTATATTTCCTTGAATCTGTGCATGGGTCAACCCCAGAGAGTACCAACTTGGCTCAAGGAGCTGCCCACAGGAACGGGTAATGAAGGATGGAAGGCTAATAATAGCAGTCAAGGAGGGATATGTGACAGCAGCTGAAGGAAAAGAAGCCAAACAAGTCCGAACTTGATGGATGTGCAGAGATGTGACTCTTGCTGCCACAGTTCAAGGATGCATAATGCAGGGTTCGAACCGTCTGTCTGGCCTTGGGCCCTTGTGTTACTCACAGATTCAGGACATGCAGTATATAGTGGTATACGGCACAGCAAGCGGGCACGAAAGAACCGTTTTTACGGCTAGTGCTGGGTGGTGGTTTAATTCTTCACGGACCAAATGGGCATCAAGGATTTATGTAAAGAATCAAAACTGAGGCGGAAACTGGGGAATTCCCAACGGGGGTGATTTGCAGGGAACGCGGTTAGCGGGATGGGCACCAGAGCGCCGGAAGCCAAAGACGGGGGATCCTGGTTCGTTTTTATCACCGTGGGAATTTGGCTTTGGCTCGTAATAGGCCCAGGGGGCAAAGAGGAAAAAGAAAAGAAGCTCTTGACACTAATAGCCACGAAACACGGATGGCTGAGGAACAATTGATGGATTTGACAAATGGACTCGGCGGGAGTGTTGTGCCTGGCAAGAATACTCTAGCGTGGTGGTGGGAGAGAAAATAGAGCGTGGATGTCAAATCTCACGCACTATCAACCAGCCTTGTGAAGAAGATGACAGGATGAAAGAGAGAGAAAGAGAAGAGAGAGTGTGTGAGAGAGAGAGAGAGAGAGGACGAGAGGTTGACAAGACAGCAATTTGACTTTGAGAGGCTTGCCATAGACAAACGGGGTTCTCGACCTAAGTCGAACATGAACCAACCAGACATCAAGATAAGGTGTTGCATGGAACTGGGAACTGTGTTAGTTTATAGTTAGTGAAATGCCCGTCCCTCCCGGAGATGCAAAGCAGTCTGTGGGCTTCTCTGCTGGCGTTGGTTGACTGAGAGAGTCATTGTCAGGTCCATGAGCTCCAGAATCAGTTGCTGCGGGGTGGCGCGAAGGCTGCCTTCACTATCAAGGATAACCACACCACAGCCACTCCCAACAGGTACAGTAACACAGTACCGTATTTCAAGCATCATCGGTCTGTTGGCTGACTAACGGCCGCCGCCGGGTTTACATACGGGTCATTACGTGGAAATACACATTACCAGTCAGCAGTGCTCTCAGTAATACTTTGCCTCAGACCGAAAAGGGCATATGGATAGAGCATGGACTGGATCTAGTTAGAGCTAGACTCGATCTCAAATCTTTGTGAAAAAAAAGCCATCTCCTGTCTTGAAGTGGAACTTGAGTGCAGGGCAGGGCATAAGTGGTTATCCACAAGAGACACATATCACACTCCACCCTGTTGGGATAACAGCAGGTAAAGCAACCAGAAAAAAACAAAATACGACAGGAAAAGTCATCACAGCTTTCTCCTCAGCTGCCTCTCCGTATCTTACGGCTCCTTGCATGGCAAGCTCTTCCCCCAGGATTTCTCGGTCCCATGTCGTGCAGACCGAGCAAGCCGTCGCCGTGCCAGGATGAGGCCCCGAATTCCCGTTCCTCTCGATGCCGATTGGCTCCACCACTCGGTTTCTTCATCCATCGATTCTTCAGGCGGTCAGCTTAACTTGGACTGCATGCCGTTGCTTTTTGGAACGCCATGGAATCCTGCTCTCCATGGACCTTCGAAACAAGGTTCCGGAGTCTTGTACTGTAGTTACGGAGTACAGCAATAACCACACACCGGAACAGAACTCGATATCACCGGTTCCCGCAGTCTTACCTAACCCTTCCTGTCTTCGTAGTGTATAGGCAGACTATGAGAGGGTATCATTCTTCTGTGAGAAGAGAACTCATGTCAGAAAGTTGTGATTTCACAGCCCATGCAAGATTGTGACATTGTGTGGCCAGCAATGCTTCTTCAACGGGAGAGGGTCACCAACGGATCAACACTTCTTCCGAAACCCTGCTTCACTGAGCTGTTATCACAGGTAAAATAACTTCACCATCAGCTATTAGAAAACAATCCATAGGCCAAACAAAGGAATCAAGAAAGGCATTGCTCCTAGTACCTCTTGGGAGAGTCTCTGGCTTATGTCCTCGGATTTTGCTCGTCAATTGTCGAGGTGACAATTCTGTATCCGCAGCACTGTACGTAACCTCTGTCGTTAGCAGCTCGAAAGGCCACCTTTATCTCACCATCAGCTCAGAAAAACATCAAGGCCCCACGTTCAGAACTCATCGCAACCCATTCATCGGAACTCGTCCGGTTCCTTCGGCATTCGAATATCTCAGACTTCGAAATAGAAGCTCCGGCTCCAAGAGCTCCGTGACAACATGGCCTCCGAGGCTGAAACCTTCACGCAGCACCCTCTCCAAATCGACCCAACGTCCAAAGCCATCTCTGCAACGGCTTCGTACCCAGGCCTCTCCACCGAACTCGACGCGCTCAACTCCCTGCACCGCGCCCTTCTCAATCTCGATAGCCCAAATGTCCCTCCTCCACCGCGACCAGTGAACCCCAAACGCAGCGCCCAAGTCTCAAAGCTGCGCGACTCCGCCAACGCAGCATACCGGAAATCCGCCTTCACGGAAGCCATCAGACTGTACACGTATGCCGTCGACATGGCTCTGCAACGTCCCGCGTGGGAACCGCTTGGCTTGGTGCGCGAGGAGTTGGCTCCGCTTTACGCGAACCGTGCACAGGCGCACATGTCCCAGCAGGAATGGGCTGAAGGGTGGATTGACTCCCAGCTGAGCATCGAATGCAATGAAGAGATGAACACAAAGGCGTGGTGGAGAGGTGGAAAGTGCTTGGTTGAGATGGGAAGGTGGGAAGAGGCCATTGAGTGGCTCCAGAAAGGGTTGGAGGCTGAAGGAAGAGGCTCTGATGGAGGACGAGAACTCAAGGCTTTGTTGGACGACGCCGAGAAGGGACTAGAGAAGATGGGGCATGGTCCATGAGATCCATCAGCACGCTCAAGAACAGTTGATGTGATCATTCTCTGACAATTGCACAGAAGAATGGTCTGTTGATGGTGTTTTCGGTCAGGCTTGAACTGTTTGCCGTGGCAGCAACTGGTTGCACGCATTTCTGTCTACATGTCCACTTCATTATGCTTACTCACAGTCCTGCTTGATTGTTGTTTGTCTTCTTTGTGACTCTTTTATTTCATTGTCGGTGTCGGTGTCTTGCTACAGGATGCTCTTTGTGTTCTTCATTTTCCCCTGCATACCCATGCTCAAAGCAGCTGTGATCCCCTTGTTTCTCTCCATTTTCCAGGTACCCCATATGTACGGTCTTTTTCTTAAAAGACTTGATGCCTCTAGCAATATGGCATCCCAAGGATATCTTTTTCACAAACCTCAAATGGCTGCAGCTTGATCTTTCTACTGTGTTTTTACGGAGTTCATGCGAGTTTGTGGAAATACTCCTTTGCCTAAAGCTGAAGAATACGGCATAAATCTCGAAAGAGGTCCACATTTCAAATTGATAACCAGGTCACTTCTAAAAAATTCATAACTCATAACTGTTATATTCTACATTCATCCGCTCTAGTTTTAGCATCCGCCATCCGGTTTGTGCCTTGGGTTTCCGAGGACCCGCCAAGATCGTATTCCATGGGGAAAGGAAAATCGTTATCATGACATGACATGGCATGGAGTCCACAGAATAGATTAAGCAGATGGATTGACAAGCAAAGATGCAAGTGATCCTAGCCTTGAAGCCTTACGCAGTCCCTGATAATAGCTGGCAGTTCGTTATGGAGACAACGAAAAAGAACATCTCAGGGAGTTTGCCGTGCATTTGAAGCAGGCATTTTCACCATGGTTCGGAGTCGAGATCCCGGGATTTGAGCCAAAGGTAAGTTATCTCAAGGTAGAAGATTGGCGCAACACATCTCGATATAAGTGAACCCGTAAACGATGAGTTTCATCAGTGTTCCTGATCTTCATCCTTGGAGACCACTACTTCAGTTTATGAACACGAGGACCCTGTCAGAGCCCCGGGTCTCCTAAAGCAGGAACGAATTATCATCCCCTCGCCTTGCAGTGTGGCTTGCATCTTTTGATACGAAAGAAACCAACTGCATAGGACATTCAACAGAGCAAGGACTAGTGTTAGCAGTTCCCTCGGCCATAAGCGCCGCCCTCGGTGCCGGAAATGCCCACTCCCAGCATCCTGGGTTCGGCGGCCCGTATCTTGAAGAATGGAGATCATTCCGGGTTTTCCGGGTTTTCCGGGTTTTCTTGGGGCTCCCCTTCAGGTTCTCCAGACTTGCCTCCGCAGCATGAACACCCAACGAATCGCGGCACGTCTTTGAGATAAGAATCATTGCTAAAGCATGCCAAGTCTTCTTTCAATCTGCGGACTCCCCCTTATCAGCACTTCAGAATCCTCGTATTGGCGTTCTTTATCTAAGGACGCGAATCAAGAAATGATTGGTGTGTACTCCGTAGTTAACTACTCTAGTCACTGGTAGGACATGAAAATGCTTTTCGAGCTCGTCAGGCCAAAACGAACCATCAGGACTGTGCAGGTAACTAATATAAAGCATTCCCTGGCGGAAAACTTGTTTCCTATTCCGGCCGAGAAGCTAGGGCGTGCTTCTCTGGTTAACTAACTAACTACTGTGTGTATCTAACTTAACCTTCGACTCCGCCAGGACCAAATAATTGCTCTATTGTAGCGGGGGAATAGCCTTTGACCTATGTGGCTGATTGCCACGTGGAGTTGCTTCTTGTCCACGGACCACCAACATGTAAACTCGAGTACGGAGTACAGCCACCGTATTTACGACACCGGTACGGTACGTGTGAGACCGCTGGACTTTTCGAGATGAATGCGGCCATCAATCATACATCACGAGTCAGTATACCGCTAACTTTTGGGAGCTGTAGCCAGTAATGGTGGAGGAAAAGGGTAATGCCGTTTGAAGCCTGAAGGTCCACGGTGCACTGGTGACGTTGACTTTCTCCGTCTACGAAATCTTCGCTTCGGCGAAGACGTTCGCTCGGGGGGATGCATGTATTCCAGAAGTGGGAGCCTTGGAGCAGTCGTGGTTTGAGAGATGTGGCTCCAAGCTGACTGTACCGAGGCACCGCAAAACTGGATACCACGCCATCGAGGCGGATATGCCAAACCCACTGGATAGATATTATCTCAACCAGACTGCTCTTTGATTTCTTTTCAGAGAGCGCCTGGGAACCCAAACAGTCTCCTCATTGCAAACATTTCTTCCTGTCAATTTCTATGTTCTTCTCTTATATAAACGTGGTATATCGTAAATAAATGTCGCCAAAAATTCCGTACTTCATAACCCCATATCACAAAATAGCCGCCATACAGGAACGAATGGCAGCTTCGCACTTCTCGAGGCGTAACGCAGCACCTGGGAAAGCTCAGTTAGCTACTTTTCTTGGACTGAGCGTTTGTTCTGGGAGCCCTCGGCTTTGCGTCAGATGGCCCTTTCAGAAGTGAGACCAATCCCTCGTCTTCTCCTAGCTCGAGATCACGATAGGCTGGCTGGAGATATTCTCCCAGTAGCATGTAGATGTATACACCGGTGGCGGTTAAAAGGTGCCACCTGAGGAAAAGAATCAATCAGTTTCAACGGATGCTAAAGCTTCGCCTGAGTTGTAGGCATCGGATCGATGAGCTCTCACCAGCCGTGGAGTTCAAATAACCAAGCCAGAGGAAGTCCGATGACGCCTCGCAAAGCTCTCAGGTATTGACAGGCGAAAACATCAATCAGCCACAGGCCGTATGCCGCAAGGAGGATGACTAGAGTATGGTTTGAGTCTCAGGCACCTCATGAAAAAAAAAAAAGAACAAGGACCAAACTGCGCAGGATACTCACGACGGCCCCAGGTCGCGAGTTGTAATAGTTTTGAGCGCATTCTTCGACTGGATATCTTTGCCTTCATATGCTTGAGTATTCGGAGCCCAACAGTAACTATCATGCTGCCGAAGACAATTTGATGCAGCGTTGAGTCGCCTGTTTGTATATGTACCCAGACTGCTAGGGAGAGAACGATGATGAGGAGGAACATTAACCGGATTCGGTCCCCAGTCCCACGATTTATTGTAAGCACATGATGGAACATGATGCCCGCACCCAGCAACATGGAGAGGTCATCGACTAGGTAGGGAGAGAGAAGGACATGGATGTTAATGCAAATATCAGAGTGTAATGTGCAACACAAAGCGGCTGGCAGCAAACAGGATTCAGTGTATACCTAGCTGTAACGGATATTTTAGTGTTGCATGGTATCCCGCGGATCCTAGACCAACAATAATCAAAGAGATATAGGATAGGCGATGAGTTAATTGTGTCTCATTCTTGCGCGAGGATTGACGGTAGAGAGCATAGCATCCCAGCCAAACTGGGGTGCGGTTGAAATGTCAAATTAGCAATCACGTCCCAGCCCACCCGTCGAGCCGATGCTCCGGGTTCGATGAGACAATGGCCAGAAAGTCGTGCAGCAGCAAGAGATACCGGGATACTAACCATAGCTTAGACTAGTAAGAGTATTGATGAACTCTCCGACATAGCCTGTGATATGATAATCCTAAATATGCCATTAATGCCCGAGGTTGAGCTTACTCTCTCGCCTTTCGCCATACCTCTTCACAGAAGCTACTTTGGCGTCAGCAACTGAAGAGGCATCAACAGCCAAGCATGGATCTAAACTTCATCTTAGAGGTCTGTGGGCCCCATACTGGGTGCTTCCCTGGCGAAGATGCAATGTGCACACTCATCTTATACGCGATATATCTAGATGGCCATCAGTAATCCAATAGTCGGTACCCATGGAAGGTATTAATTACTTACTTGGACTGAAAAAGAGCCTTTCCTTTGACAGCAAGGTGAGTCCGATAAATCAAAAAATCTCTTCCGCACAAATTTTAAAACATATAAAAGGACAAATGCAGTCGAAGAACACGATGGAAGGACCCGCCGAATATTTGCCGTGGAGAAACGATTTTCCGATGAAGTCATGCTTTTTGCGCCACTGGTCTATTTTGGAACCCCTTCAGCGCTTCACCATCTTCAGCTTACATCCTCCTGCATCACTTAGCACCCTCCTCACTTCATTCACCACCTCCGACCTTCCCCTCTGGCAAGCCATATGGAATATCTCTGAGGCACACTTGCTTATCTACATATCCAGCAGGCAGGGGGAGCTTGTCTTTCTTTTTAACTGAATTCACATACCCACTTTCTTTGTTGCTTGGGTCTACTTCTCCTGTGCCGCCTGAAGGGCAAGTTGAAACAGCCTTCGAAGCGCTTCCAGACCCATTGGTTATTCAGTGTCCTTTACAGAGTATTCACAAGCCACTTAGTACTCTGCTCAGTGTGCTGCCTCTGTTTAAGCGCCCTTCTTAGTGAGTATTAACTCTTGAGTATTTTGGGCTCTTGTCCTGCTCTGCAAAACAAGAGCATCTTCCACTTCTTTTCTCTTGCGCTTCTCTTTATTCAATAATAGTGAATGCTTACAAAGTCAATCCTTCACAGGTCTATCTCCTTTTTTTTTGTTTGTTGACATGGCAGCTCATGCCTGACTCCTTCGTTACTCTTTCCGATCCCCGTTTAGCTTCCTCATTTTTAGCTACAGCAATGGGCCAAGCTGGTTCCTCGCAACGAGCGGATTTTTTTCGCCGCAGCAGCCCCACACCTGATCAGCAAACGCAGAACGATCTAAGCGATTCATTTTCCAGTTTTTCGAACATGCAAACCAGCCGTAATGCGAGCGAGCTCAGTAACATGGCGGATTATGACAGTCGTTCAACTTCCAATCCTCCAGGCTCCCCAAGCTCACCTTCACCGCCCGCATCGATAGGAGACATGGAAGACCAGGAACGAATGAGAGCATCAATGCTTGATGGCCAGGAAGATATATCCATGGGAGGACTGGCAGCGCAGTACCCTGTTGATATTCGCCCAGCTGCTCATTCGTCGACTCGCAGGCAGTCAACCATGTCCAGACTAGGGTCAAGAATCTTCCCAAATTCTATTCGAAGAGGGTTGTACACCCGCAGAGAGGACGGGTTGGGGGAGAACCCAGCCCATGGTCACACACTCTTTTCGAGACCTCCCTCTCGGCAGGGTAGTCGTAGTCGTCCACAGTCACCTTCACTCAGAAGCATGGGGTCGCGTGGAATATTAAGGAGACGTTCGATACGGGGACCGTATGCCTTACCGCGTGGCGAATCCACTCTCTTACCCGATTCTCCTCCAAATCCGACCTTCCTAGACGCTGAAAGACCTGACTCTCGGAGATTTTCTTGGCGTCGTCACTCTCGATTGAATCGTGTGCGTAACTCAATCGCATCTCCTATGTCGCACATATTTGGCCCATCTTCACCATCGATTTCAACTCCAGCGTCCACAACTCCACCACGCCGTCCGTCTCGTTCTGGGTTCACAGAAGACTCGGATGGTTCTCTAAGAAACATGGATTCGGCAATGGATTTGGACGAGCCGCACGAACTTGATTCGGTTGAACCGGTGGCTCGGCACGTTCGTTCAAATTCAGCATCTTCACCACGCTATATTCCAACCCTTCCCGAAGCTAGAAGATCAAGTGGTACAATTAGATCACGAGCGACTAGGCTCCTCCGAAGAGATGAGCATACACAAACCCCCTTGTCCCACATCTTACACCTGGCTGCAAGTGCTCTCGCAGCACAGATCTCAGGAAACACTGCCCCAGCAACTCCCAATATTCAGAGCGTTGGAGCGGATGGTCTTGACGGACCTTTAGAATCTCTTTTGCAAGGTTTGCAACAAATCGCCTCTTCCCAAGAAGAAGCTGGTACCGGTGATAGCCAGACGGAGGGAGGTTTCCCTGGCGTGAATTTCTTAAGAGTTTTCCGTTTTGTCAATCCCGATAATGCTCAGGATAACCCCCAGTCAAATGTTCTACCCGGGTTTCAAGAAGATTCTGGTGATCCAATGGAAACAGAAAACCAAGAGTCTGGAGAAGAAAATCCTGAGCGACGATTGCTGACTCTAGTTGTTGTGGGCGTGAGATCTATCCCGGCTAATAGCAGTCCTGGTAACGAAAGCGGACCTAATGGTAGGTTGAACTTGGAATCGCTCCTACGTCTACCATTCCTTTCCGCCGGAAACCTTCTGCGCAGTGATCGAGGATCCAGCGGCTCTTCGCGCCGGGGAGATGGCCGGAGTCGATTTTCTGGTAACCGCGGTTCTGTCCCAAGTCATCCTGCTTCAACGAGTCACGATGGGCAACGTCATCAAAGATCTTTTGCTTCTCGAAGACAGTCTGATGCCGGATCTATAGCTGACTTGTCTTCATCAATGCCGACAGTTTTATCAGAAAGTCCACCAGGCCCAAACCCACCACCCTCCACGCCGGCTGATCCTGGTCTATCCGGTGCATCTTCGATGGTGAACACCCCAAGCAGAAGGCCATCGTCTGCTTCCGCGTTCTTACCCCAGCTGAACGAGGACTCCAGCGGCGAAGCCGAGGCAGCTAATCAACAGGGCTCTACTTTCAGTTTCCCTCGCCAACGCCGGCGGAGCGATTCGGAAGCTGCCCGTCATCGTGGCCTCGGTTCCGGTGCGGCACGTCGAAATGGAGTCGTTGAACCAGATGATCCTTCGCCAAGTACTACACGAAGCTGGCTGATCTATGTTGTCGGTGCCAACCTATCTGAGAACCATCCGGCACTCGCCGCCCCTAGTTTGTTTACCGATGTAAGTTTTCACCTCGGAATTACATCGGTCAAGCTGCTAACTGAACCTGTAGAATCCCACATATGAAGATATGATGCTATTGTCTTCTCTTCTCGGTCCCGTTAAGCCGCCGGTAGCTTCGGAAGATGACCTTGCTTCTGCTGGCGGCGTCTATCAATTAGTCCGGTATTCCGAGACGCTAGTTGCTGAAAACGCAGAAGATGGAGAACGCATCCCTATTGGCGAAAACGATAGATGCCTCATCTGCCTCAGTGACTATGAGGCAGAGGAGGAAGTACGGTTATTAGCAAAATGTAGACACATATACCATCGCGAATGCATCGATGAGGTAAGTGATTTGCTCCCGCATCAGTTCTTATCCTTAACTAAACATCTCAACAGTGGTTGGTCACCGGGCGAAACTCCTGCCCCTTGTGTCGAGGTGAAGGTGTATCAAATTCTGGCAACGGTGGAAACGCCGTTGAACCCGAGATCAATGCAGCATAATCACCGACGTGCGATCATCCTTAACAGCGCTGGCTACTACCACTTCACCCGTCAGTTTTCGTCATTTACGCCTTCATGCTTTACATCCGGTAACATAGCTATTCCCACTCGTTACGGCATTTCTCGAATATTACGATTTTCCTTTGCGTTTTGAATCATTGCAAACAATTCTCGTCGCCTTGGCCTCGCCATCCTCGTTTTAGCACACAATTTGTGAATTTTGCAATTTTCTCACCGGTTTGAAAGGCGATTCGGTGTCAAGATCTCGTGGTTTCGGGAGATGCGAATCATATCCCCCTTTTGTCACGTTTTTTAAGCATAAGCCATCTATTGTGGGGTACGGATTTGGTGTGTTATTAATTTTGTTGTCATTGTGGCTGAAATTGCAAGGGAAATGGCGTGATCTGGGATTGTGGGTTCGGAAATGCGTGGTTACTTGGGCATCAATGGCATTTCTGCATAAGTCGCATCTCTTCTCGTTGCATTTCCATACTGTCTTCATTATTTTACACCGAAATTTGTCTGGGCCTTTCGATTTTTCAACTTCTCATTTCTACATTCGCAGTTGCCATTGCAATATTGCTACTTCATGTTGTTCTTGATATCTTTTGCGTTTGGACCAGATGTATTGCTTTCTTTGCACCTTGGGCTCGAGTGGGAAAAGGGGTAATGTTCGTGGGACGGGGTTGGGTTCGGCTACTGGGTTCAGTCTACAAATTATCTGTCCATGTGTTTCGCGATTCTCTGTATATGCATTGCAAGCATAGCTCTGAATATAAATGTCTATACTTATGGATGCTTCTGAACATGGTGATGTCGGCACAGCGGCGTTTTGAGGAACAGCGAATTCGTCCTTACACCCCATCCTTTATCTAAAGGGAATTCACAATCTAAGGTGTGCGTTCTTTCTTGCATGTGTCCTTAACTCCAAGGGAAAGATTGGCTGCTGATATTTCACGAAAATTCCTGCCATATGGATGATTCGCACTTTCTCCGGGTTCATATGGAGCAACAACGAGTGTCTATTTATACCGCTGAGAAAAGCCAGCGAACATTTTCGAACATGGTATTAGGCACTCAGCATACTATAGTGCGAAATATCGATTTATCTAGAAATAAACATACATATCCTTACAGATATCATAGTCCACACAAGCGAAGGAAGACTCAAGGGGTCAGTCGAAAACAGCCAACGGGTTCGACTCTGCTCCGACCATCCCCCACCTCGGACTATCCTCTCTTGTAGAGATTCATTAGAAAAACGAACCCTCTCAAGCATTCGCCAACAGAAACGGGCGACGATAACTCGAACGAGGGCACTCCGTTTATGATATGGGACGCAAATGCATTAACCAGCCACGGAACGCCCAACTACCGGGAATATGTGAGTTCTACCCCTCCCTCCGGGGACCGCCTCCCTCTGATTCATATAAGGCTCACACAGTTCTGACGGTGTTTTGTGGTTGTTTTGATAGGTGCCGTAACATGGATTGGCCTCTTGGTTCTTTTCTGCTTTTTGAAAGAGCTTTTTTGAAAAGACTTGTGTCCCGCTTGAGATACATACATACATACATACATAGCGGATATATGACTTCAGGCGACGAAGCGGCAGTGAGTGAGCGAAGGATCAGGGGGTGGATTCGGGCGTGGGAGAGGCATGGGTGCTCAATGCTGGGAATCATTGAAGTGCAGGAGATGCAGGCAATGTTAAGTCATAAATTATAATCATGAAGTTTGAGCTGTATGCTCCATGCTGCACATTATGAATGGGTGTTATATTGCCTTGATTCTGATAAGAAGGTTTGTCTTTGATTTCTCGCCATCTGCTATGATACATTAATATATATATGAAAGGTGCCAGCAATAAATTCACAATTAAAAAACTCGCCTGTGGTCGTTAGTCGTGTTTTGTTCCCTCGCCTGCTCGTGTCTTAAAAGCTCAAAGATATACGCCATTAAATGCTACAACGAAAAAGATTCATCCTATCAACATTGGTCATCATATCGAACTCAAACACGTGGTGAATGTGATACTTTGGATTTTTCTTTATCCGCGACCTTTTAAAACCCCCATTCCTCCAGCTCTCATGTTGTCCATCCGGTCTCGGATACCTTTCACCTCTCCCTCGACAAGTTCGTAGCGACGCTTGATCTCGTCCTCAAACACCGCAGCAACCTGCCTTCTCTCCCGTCTGGCGTCCTTTGTTCTTTTCAATATAACACCAAACTGCTCGATCAACCAGTCTCCACTCTCTTCCCAATCCGCGAGAGTCAGAGACGAGAAAAAGGTACGTCGCTGGTCGTCGGTGAGCGATTTCAAGCGGTGGAGCCTTTCTTCAAGGGGAAGGCCCGGGTCTTGCGCTGGGAAGACAGGCGGCGGCGGAGCTGGGTTGTAGTCGAATGATTCGGCGTGGAGTTCAGAGAAGGATTTGGATTGAAGGATGTTTGGGTGGTAGTCGGATATGAATGCTGTGAAGGGGCGTTTTGAGGACACAGGAGAGAGAGTGGAGAGTTGTGGGGATGCGATTGTTGCTGGCATATTGGGTTCTGTGATGCTTTCTTCGGAGCTGTCGAGGGCGCTGAGGTCGGTCATGTCGAACATGCCACCTTGATTGTGATGATATTGGTCATTGTTGCTGTCGGTTTGAGAAGGGCTGTGGGGAAGCTGATCTCGACGGTATTCAGCGTTCAGCGGGGACCGGGTTTGGTCAGACGCAAAAGGAATGCCTGAGGCGGAAATGGGGCGTGGGATTCGTGAGATTGAGAACGGTGTTGGCGGTTTCTGAGGTTTGGGCGATGAAAAGCGAGACCTGGGAGTGAATCGGCCGCCAGGGATCAGCTTCCGCGTTGGTCGAGGAGTCTGGGCGGTGTTGAAATTACCCTGATCTGGTTCGTCCACCGCAGCGCTCTGTAGTCCGTTTTCAAGTGGAGCCGTCTGGCTGTATCTTGGAGTTCGTCCGAACCCCGGCTCATTGGTCGTGGTTTGGGGATTCTGTTCCCGAAGCGCTGCCTCAATCTGCTGCCAGCTCATAACCGGCTGATTGTTTCCGTGGTTAACATCCCAGCCTAGTTTGACAGTAGCATCTTCATCAAGCTCCATATCGCCATCCACATCTTGATCGTCGACACGAGGTTCAAAGTCATGACGGTAATGCTCCTCCTGAGAACCATGAACATCATCTGCATCCGAATCAAGCTCCTTCATCCTCTCAGCAATGGAGATATAACTTTGCTGTTCAAACGCGCCGTGTAGTGCATCCAGCGACATGTCGTCATGTTGGTGTACGTTGCCGTTGTCTCTGCCTCTTCGAGGAGATGCCAGGCGCCCCTCCTGCAGTGGAGGGGCGTCATCGTCTCTCATGACGCTCACGGTGGTAGTACTATCATCGAACCCTTCGACATCCGTGTCAAACATGTCCTGATGCCCTGATTGCACTGTAGCTGAGCCCATGAAGCGAGTGTCACCCGCTGATTTCAGGTTCTGAGGCTGGTGCTTGCCGTGGATATTAGATGCTACAGAGACAGGGAATCCATTTAGTCTGGTAGGAGGGACGTCAACGCGAGCCAGTTCCGCAGCACGCAGTCTAGAAGAGGGAGCGCTGGCTTTGCCGGCGCCTTGGGATACTGGCCGTTCATTATTTGGGGGTATATTTCCACGAACGTAGTCCCTGACTTTCATCATGAAGGGCAGAGAGAGCCACAGCTGGAAGCCGTGGAGAACGCAGAAGAAGAGAAACACAAGTAGCAGTGTCAGAGATTGAACCGTAGAATAGGAAAGCGGTTCAGCTACGAACTCATGGTCTGACGTGCTCACGGTGGACGAGACACCCGCCGCACGGCCGTTGATGTTTGTGGTTCACGTCGAGGCTCAGGGTTCAAACACCAGCAAGACACGCGGTCACATGACCAGTATTTCCTCCGTCTCAACCTCCCTTATCAAGACACAAATATAAAACACTCACTCTGGGTTCAATTTTACGTCTAGTTGAGTCTACGACTCAATGCTATCCATATACACTCTGTCCACGGCATTTAGCGGCCCGGACTTCCTCGCCCTCGCTCTTTGAAAGAACTCCTTTGCCTTGTCAACCTCTGCCGTCTTCCGCTCCGTCCCCAGCCCTTCTTCCATTCTCGCCAGAATCGAGTCTACCCTGTCGTCGTACGACATCATGGTCATATCCCCATCTTCATCCTGGCCCAGCGGCACGCCCTGCTCAGCTGCTTCATCAGGAGACACCGATGAAACGCATAAATCCGCAATCCACAACGACACCATCCCTCGCAATCTCAGCAATTCGTAACTGTCCGAGAACGGCGGAGAGACGAGCAAGTCGTCCAGCTGAGACGCAATCTGTTGCGCCTCGTCCAGCTCCTTGGTGCGAGCCTGGGCGACGATTTCAATTGTTCTTCGATCTTCCCGCGCCAGCTGGTTGTCGCTGGATATAGTAGACATATTCTCGCTGTAGTCGTAATCCCTGTCCTCTCCTGTCTCAGCATCCTCCACGGCAGCCTCTCTCGTAGCCCGACTCTCCTCCTGGACGACCGATATCCAGAGCCCAAACATCGCCGGGTAGAAATCCAACGGGCCCAGAGCATTCGGCGCATGCTTCCGATACGGGTAATGCAGTATCAACCTCTCATAATACTGTCTCGCCATTTCAAATCCTCGCCTCGAGAACCACTCCCTCCCAGAATCCCCCTTGTTCTTCTTCTCCTTCTTCTCACCTTCCGCGCCCGTCACCGAGGACACCCTCTTGTCATCCCTCCACAGCAAAATCTCCGCCCCAACACCCCATCTCCCCTCCGCCCTCACATCAATCGCATGCCCCCCCCACTCATCCCTCAAAATCAACCCCCACGCCCTCCCCGCCCGCATATAGTCCCCCTCCACCAAACACTTATGCAACACCGTCGTAATCACACCCAAATGCCTCAGCCGCAGACTCCTCGACGACGAACCATGCAAGAACACAGGCGGATTCAACCGCGCCAAATCCCGCTCCACACGTCTCTTCCTCCTCTTCTTCTTCGTCTTAGACGCCGACTCCGCCGCCGCTGAATGCGGAAAATTCCCCCCCGGTCGCTCCGCGTCCAGCGGCTGGCCGGCGATGCGGTACTGGTGCGCTTCAGCGGGGGTCAGGAGGATGGAAGAGGAGGTGGAGGAGGAGGGGGGGGGTCTGGTCAGTGAAGAGACGCGTTCGGGTTTTACGGTGTTTGCTCTGGATATCTGGGGTTCCACGTCGTTGCTGTCGTGGTCGTCATTGTCATCGCCGTTGCTGCTGCTGCTGCTGCTGCTGTCGGATCCCGTTGATGGGTCGGTGTCGTGGTGGACGGATGAGCGCTTTGCGCGTTTGGGAGGGTCGTATTTGGCTGTGCGGTAGCTTAGTGGTCTTTGCCAGGGAGGGAGGGGGAGGGAGAAATGGGATATTGATGCGGGTTCGGGCATTTGTATGAGAGAGAGAATAAATCTCTTTTTTTTCTTTGCGAAATCTTCGGACCGAAAGACTTGGGATGTTAGTGTGTATCTAAAGGTTCCGAAAGATTGAGCTGGGAAGCCGTCATTTTCTTCGTCAGAATAAGGAACACGCGGTAGAGATGAATGGCAAGCGTAAGGTTATATATGTTAACTCATCCAACTCCATAAACCGATCGAACTTGCAGCCGATTTCAACGCGCCAAGAATTCCATCACGCGTTCAACCAAAAAGTCATTAACACCGAGAAATCTCTCTTCTTCTCTTCTACAACCAATTTATACAATGAAGTAATGGATTCACTCCTCGAAATCAGCCCAAAATGAATATCATTTGCCATGAGAGCTTCATAAATGCTATTCCCCAGTTCGCTAATGCCCATGAATCAAGTATATGAAAAATGACACAAGGAAAAATGGGTTAAAAGGAATGCGGCCATCGACCGTGGCACTAGTGTTTTGAATCAGAAAGAAAGATCATGGGTGAGAAAACACCACAGCTCGCTATGCACTCATCCCTCCCTTAAGAGTTAAATGCCCAGAAGAAAAAGATGTATCACAGCTCCTCCCCCAAAAAACCCAGAGATGAATGAAGCCGTGGTCCATTTGGCCAGTATTAGAAAAAAGAAGAAGAAAGAATACATGTAGATCACATCGCTATTTGGAAAAAAAGAAAAAAAAACACATAAATCTCACTCGCAGCGCCATGGCTTTTCCAAAAGAAACATTTCGAAATAGATGCACAGTTTGTCATATCACAGATCATCATATCATGCATGTCATGTCAGGTCATCAACCCAGTCAATCATAAAACCAAAAAAAAGGCGAAAAGTGCTAAGAAGAGCAAAACACCCGCTATACCCAAAAGCTGAACAGAAACCAGACGGGCAATGTGCAACCTCCCAAGATGCTAAGCCCACCCAGAGTTTGAGTGCCATCGTATAAAAACATCAGCTGAAACGAGAACTTCAAGGATGAACAAAAGACAAAGGAAACCGGAGTGGTGACGGTCCGTGGAAGTTTGTTTTGCAATATACCTACAAAATCCGAATAGCAACAAAAGAAATTCAAGGTGCAACGTATAAGCTTTGGAAGAAAAAAAAAAAAATGTTCCGTGCGAACGGATTTTCGAATCGGCTGTCAAAGCCAGTCTTGAAGTCGTAAAAGAGCGGCGAGCTCATCAATGCGCCTTGCGGCGTTCTCTAGGTCTCCCAAAGGGAAGGTATCCGAGTAAGGTTATATATCCCAAAACCAGAAAAAAAAAAGGAATGCAAAAATGACAAAGGAAATTCGTGTCAGGCGTCGAGCCAATAGATTTCAAAGTAGGTATACCGCACTTTTTGATGTTCGAGGAATTGTGATGATCGAGGGTTGGTGATCAGTTTGGATGTCATGAAGTGCACATTGCACCACCGGGCTCTTCATGTTTACTGTTGCCAGCGCAGTCCTTCACCATTCGTCTGAAATCACGGATAACTTTCTCCGGCACACGATCCCAAAGGAGGGAGCGAGAATAGACATCTGAAGCGCCCTTGAAACCAGCGTTGCTGCTTCGCATCGCGGCATATGCCTGCTGCAGGTTGGAAGGCTGTGGAGCGATATCACCTTCATCGTCGTCGAGAGTGGTCAAGGCGTTGTATTGCTCTGCCGTTAGGGCAAAAACTTGCTCATCTTCTTGCTCCTTTGTCGGGGCGACGAGATTGCGATGCAGATCATCTAGGTTGGTCATTGTGGTGTCCTGCCCCGATGAGATTTGGGCCATTTCTGCACCAGAGATGGTTGTAGGAAACGAGGTAGTGGTGGTGGAGGAGGAGGATGCGATGGTGGCCAGGTTGAACGAAGTGGTCGCTTGAGGAGGATTGGCGGACGCAAGGACTGCCTTGAGGACATTGGCAGATTCGGCGCGATACTCTTCCGAGAGAGGAGGGATGGAGCTGGCAGTCATGGAGGGGCCATTTGAAGCCATGAAAGCACCGAAAAGAAGGCACATGTAGAAGGCATTCCAGCTGAACGGGCAGTCTGTCTGCGACGACGACAGCTTCTCGACGACCTTGTCGGTCTTCTTGAGGATGGTGGTGAATGATTTTTCGGGAGCTGGGGTTGGATCCTGAACGGATAAGCGAGGATCGTGCTCGAGAGAGAAGTCGTTTGTCATTGAGAAGTCATCCCAAGAGTTGCCGTCAACCGCGAGACTCTCATAGCCGGAGAAATCGTTGCGGAACAGAGTGCCAGAAGCCGAGGATGAATGCTCCAGTTTCTCCATGTGCTCACGGAGGATGGTGTTTTTCTTTCGAAGTTCACCGGTCTCCAAGGTATGAGAGCGAATCAACTCCTTCCTTTCGACAACGAGTTGTTCGATGTACTGGTGGAGCTGTTGTTGACTCTCGAGCAGTTCGTTCTTTTCTCGTACAAGCTCGGCGTCCCGGATCTTCATCTCACGGACGGCTTCCTGGAGGTCGTTGATGAGGGAAGTGGAGCGTCGCTTATCTTCCTCGAGCTGTTCAGTGTGCACTTTTTTGCGCTGACGGGAGTCAAGTCTAGACATTGAGTCAGCAAAATATCCTAAAATCCAAGGACAAGGGGATGAGGAAAGAGGAGAGAAAAAGGGATCCATACGCAGCCTGTCGGTTTCTCAGTAGACGCTTCTGCTGCTTGAGCTCCTTGATCTCCTCTTCATCGGTGGAACGGCTGATGAGCAGGTCGATGTTACTCAGAGTGCGTTCAGCAGGAATGTCGAAACGGGCATTCTTCTTTCGGATTCCATCTCTGCGAATGTGAAGATTGGAGGCGTTTCGGTAGCTGGCGACGGTGGCAGAGTTCTTCCGTACGGGTTTTGGGTGCATGTCGGCGGGTTCGGCAGAGGCGGAGGCCCAACCCTGGCTGGACTGCGGTGACATTGGGATGGCGTTTGGGGGAGGAGCAAAGGTAGAGCCGGGTCGGTAGGGCATGGTGGGGTATGCAATGGGCTGCACGGCACCGACGGCACCGCCTGCAAACGGGTTGTGTGCAGCAGCGGCAGCGGCAGCATCGAAATCGTGAGAGAACTGTTCATACATGGGCGTTGGCGTGCACGAGCCGGAGTCTGTGGCGAGGGTCCATTGTTGTGGGGGGTAGGCGGAAGAGTGGACGAAGGGGTTGGGGACGGGCTCAAAGAGAGGCGTTGACATCTGCGATTGCTGGCGAGACTGGGCTCCGTTGTGGTGTTGGGCCATATCTGACCAGACGGAATCCCGCCGTGAGAAGTCATCGGTGGCATGGTCAAAAGACGATCTCCGCTGGCCGTTTAGGGATGTGATGTCTTGTGTGTTGTTGTTGTTGTTGTTTGAGTCGAGGATCTTGTCGTCCAGCACGCTCATCTCGTCGTCGGGAGAGAAGATGGGTTTTGAGTCGAGAGGGGGTGATTGTTGGAAGAAGTCAAAGGACGAAGGATGTGAATACTTGGCCATTGTGTGAGAGGAGAGGAGTGGCATAGATGGAGGTGGTTTGAATAAATTTCAACCTCGGAAAAGAGAGAAGACAATAGTACAGGGTCGTCAAGGGCCGTAAGAAAAAAGAAGAAGTTGAAGAATGGGGTGGGATGGATATAATCTCCGACGAGAATTGGGGGGGAAAAGAGTTTTATGAAGAGAAGAGGCGGTGAAGGTTGTAGGTTTGAAGACTTGATATCGTGTGTGTGTGTGTGTGTGTGTGTGACCTCGACTGTTGCTCTTCGGAGGGGAAAAAGGGTTCGTTTCAGTGCGGGGTTTGAGAGAGATGATTTATATAATTAATTAATGGGAGAAGAGAAGAGAAAAACAGGCAAGATGTCTATAGACTAGTTATATACCTTCAACGATACAGGCAGACAGGACTACATCCATTGTCCAGTTAGCATGTTGGTGTCGAGGCCTCATCTGTATAATGACAGTGTGCCTGTGTGCCTGGAAAGCAACAGAGTCTTCTCCCCGGCCAGTAGATGGTCAAGAGTCGAGATATCCTCATCCCCATCCTCATCCTCATCCTCACAGCACGGCCCGAAATTACGGGTACGCTTCTTCTTCTTTTCTTTTTGCTTGTCGTCTGCACGACTGTTCCAGATCAACATGTTCAGTTCACTAATGTTCAGGGACTCTTTGCTCTGGCGAAAACAGGGCGACGCTTAATGGCTCATGGTTCATCTTGAGCTCAGCACGCGCTCTCCATTGGATGCCCTCTTTGTTGGCCTTTGGGCATACATGCATTTGCAGCATTTGCAACATTTGCCCCAGCAAGTCTGTCTGTCTGTCTGTCTGTGTCTTCACTCTTCACTCTTCACTCTGTTGAATTCACTGACAGGCAGATCATTCCGTCTCACTCACTCTCTCTCAATGACAGGCCCTCGTGCGCCGGTCTGTCAACAAGCACCCCCGGTTGTTTCACTTCCATCAGACAAGCGCATTGACTGGCTGTCCACAACCACCACCTGGATTCCGTCAAATGTGCTTCTCTTCAAACTGAACCCGTTCAGATGAGACCCAAACAATCCTCTTCTTCTTCTTGTCTCAAGTTGTCTGTCGTTCAACTTGACTTTTGCCAATCCAGTGGATGACCCTATTTCTCGAAACCTTCATTGCCTTGTCTATTTTTGACATCTCAAATGCCCTGAATCGATCTCTTTACTGCCTGAGCCCTGGATGACGAACCAGCCCCTCTCAGGGAGCTGGGGAAACTCGTCGGATCCAACGTAGCTGCGCCCTCTTCTCCGGGCTTCTAGCTCGACTCTTTTGGTTTCGCATTAATTGTTCGGCGCTGCCTATTCTGCGGAGCTCTGTCTGCGATGCTTCCTTTTCTCTCGCGGCACCGTGCTCTCGTGTGACTGTCTCCGGTCATTCCCTTGTACAGCAACCCTTTATGCTCTATCTCCGGATCAACTTATCCGTTCCAACAGAACAATGCTGGACACTGCGGCATCGCGCTTCGTCTACCCTGCTGGACGCTACACCTTGTTTCCCACAGCATAATAGCCTTTTTTTGCCGAACGGCCATTGAGCTCTAGATAGCTGGCCACAGCCTACACTCAATGCAAGAAGCCAAGTAAACACTGCCTCATGCCCTGTATCTACAATCTACGGGTCATTAACAGAAAGCATCAGCCAATGGACATCCAAATCCTCACCGCTGGTACCCTATGAACCCACAGAATGGGGAAAACAGAAGCAAAAAAAAAGTGATTGCATCCGTCCGGTCTATCCACTCAGCTGTCATAATCCATGTACGCCAGGCAGTCAAGCATCAAGATAGCATGCCTCGACGCCTCACCTGTCGGACTCCCATTCTCCCCTCCAGTGTCCAGCTGAAAGGTTGGAATGAGCCCATAGGAATGTTATCCGTCTCTTCTGTCCCTTACATATGTACAATGTAATGCTGTATAATATCCTCCCCATGCATGAAAAAGAATTAGGTGAACTAGACATTTAAAGTGCACGGAACTTTGTCCGCAACTGTTGCATATCGTACTCTAGCATACCTCATAGGACAGTCTAAATCTGAGTTACAGTACATACGACGTACGGAGTAAAGAAATCCACATCTCATGACTGACGATCGGCTTCTTTTTGCTCTATCTGGTCCGAAATCTCGCTGCCCAAGCCCGATGCTGCTTCGCTGCATGTGGGGCTAAACAGCTTTATATAGAGATAATCTTTTTTACAATACCGCCGCACCCTGGGGGTGTTTATAGTAGTATATTTTGACTCTCATCTTTTGTGAGTCATAACTGATAACTCGAAGCAGCAGTTTCTGTATCTTGTAATCATTTTGATATTCTTGAACCTGCAATGGACATTGCCGAGTACCTAGGCAGACACTCTCTTGCAGGTCACAAGAGCAGCATAGACTAAACTACATTGGTGAGACGGGTTCCAAGCTTGCCTTGGAGCTTGAGCGGTAGTGCAAGCAAGTTTAAAGAGAATGTTATTCTTAGTAGCTACCCAGCCGAGATGTGTGACCATGTCCCATGGAGGATTTAGGTCATCTCTTCAGCAGACCCGGAAAGCATGTATGTACATACTGTAGCTGTACTGTAAGACCACAGTCCAAAGACCAGTGTAGTAGTACAGTACGTAGTTCCGTTTAGCAGTGGGTATCTGAGGGGCCTTGGGCACCCCCGGGACGCTATGAGCGGGATCCGATCATGTACGCAAATCATGAGGTTTTTTCTTTCTGGTAGAGTCGGTGTTGGCGGGATGACGAATAATAAGGGTACGGCCCGTGTGGAAAGCTACCACTAAAGTCTATACGTCAATCTGTCAACTGTCAACTGTCAACTGTCAGTCTGTTAGTCTGTCCCTCGTAGTTCTCAGGATTGAAATTCTGGCAGTTCGTTTGAGTGCTGAAGAGAAACTAAATGTCTGGATGACCGCATAAATACAGGCTTTCAAAACAATACATAGACTTACAGTAATACTGGCATAGATTACGGATTATTCAGCGAGCGCCAAGCACGGACCCAACCCAATCGAGACTAGCATTGTTTCCAATGGGGTTAGTGCGCAGGCGACGACTCGCCCTCACTGGCTCTCTTGGCCGCTGTCATTCCCCGCTTTCCTCGGTTAGGCCGCCCCTCCATCCAGCCCAGCCAACCTCTCTTCCTCCTCTTCCTCCACAACCTCCCCTCTCGACTCTCTCCTCTTCCTCTCCCTCTGCCCTTGCTCACCACTCTGCGCAAATGGGATCTCCTGGGGGGAAGAGAGAGAGCTGAGAACCCTCTTCAGGCCCCAAGGCATCCTATCCGGCCATCCAAACGCATCGAATCAGCTTTATTCCGACCCAAAAAACGAAGCTGCACGAAACACCTGAGCTCTCGTCCCACGTCCCCCCCTTCATCCAATGGCTTCATACCACTACCACTGCTACTACTACTACTACTCTTCACCAAAAGGCATGATTCTTCTTCTCCTCGGCTCGTCTCTGGAGCCATTCGGTTGTCAGCCTCAGGTTGGAGATCTGTCTATTCGCTGCTCCTTCACCGTGGCGCATCAACACTTTTCTTCATGCACTACATATGTGCCCCTCCTCATATCACATGGGTAACAACTTTAGGGCTGTCCATCAAAGACACCTTTTTGCCTGGAAAACTATGCCATCTTTGGAGATCTTTGGATGATTTTACGAGTAGGGCCATCAGGGTCAAGGGCGGGGCCGTAGTGCTTGGCTTTCAACATCGGCCAGCTTTTCTCTCTCTCTTCTCTTTTTTTCTGAAACAGGACAATGCGATCGCTACTCATTTTCATGCAATTTCTCCGTTCTGCTGATACCCTTGACATTGGGCATTCGTTTCCGCCGCGGTGGCCGGGTAGTGATGGCCTCACTGCGCTTGTCGCGCGCCCAGTGTAGTATATTCAATATTCACTTGCACCAGGACTATACTCGAACAACAAATGTCGAGTTTTTTTTGCAGGGAACCATGCATAGGGTTCTCAGTCCAGCATGCATTTTCATTTGCAGCAATGGTTATCATCTTCACATGTCTCTTGCCGTCGTTTTGGGAGCGAATCGCATCGCAAGATATTGCCAACGTCATGGAGCATATCAAAATATATTGTCTGTTGCTCGCATAAAAGAGATACCACCTGCTTCGATCCCTATGCGTTTTCTCCTCCGTACAGTCTATACTCTGGCGCCATGCACGTTAGATGCATGCATATACCCTTACCTTATTTCTTTGTTTAGATTCCGCCTGCAACCAGTCTGCGTGAGATTTGTCAAAAGCTTTGATACCCGACACTTGCCACTAGGTGAAATCTTACTATCTTACCATAGTGTCTTCGCTGCTTAGGAACATCTGCAAAAGCGGACTGAGTATCCGACATCGAACCGCAGATAGTAAGTCGATATCAAAATCTGAATGTTCAAAGGACAACGGATCCTTCAACTTAATTTTAATATTTCTTCAAACCCGACCTTCATTGACCCGCCACGTTTCCCTCCCCGCTCTTAGGCCTCCCCGCGGTCGCAGAGTGCACTTGAAACACAATGGCAATTGTCTTCCTGACTGTTGCTAATTAAACATACATACATGAACCTACCTATCGCTAGCATTCTGCGTATTCTCGACATTAAAACGAAATTTATATATTCCATTTCGGAGCATGTGAACTGTGATGGTTCTTCAGCATGGGTCCTGCTTGCTCCACCCCTGGACACTGTGCTCACCCTTTCTTACACCCTTCTCCTTCTCTCCCTCACCTGACGAATAGTAGCATCATCCAACAAAGGTACGTAAGCCCCCATGGCCATCAGTTACAGATCTAAACCAGACATACCACCACTATCCGAGCCAGCTACAATGGTCCATGTGGCCTCATGCCTCCTTGTGTACGATGTATATATGCATTCGTGCCATACTCCTAGCTGCATACCTACCTCTGATCCTACACTGCACGTTTACCTGATGGCGAAATGCGGGAACGACTTGAGGATTTTTATCCCTACACGATGGAAATACACCGAGTGTACAGGGACTTCGGCCGAACAGCGGCAAAACCGCGGGAGAATCGGCATGTAGTCCGAAAGGTCGCTTCAAACGCGATGTATTCACTCTTGCCAAGGACTAAGTGTGTTGGTATCTGACAGAAATCGCCATCGCATACAATACGGCAATTGGAGGATTATCAGATCGACATTCACGCAACTTCAGGAGGCAAGACACTTGATATTTGCCAATTCCAGTGGCAATTGGATCGTAATAACTTCCTCTGTATGGCTATGGAACATTACTGTGGCCAAAAGTCTCGGGCCATCACCTGACCGGGTCACAACGAGGTCTCTCTTCGGTATCATTGAAGCTTTTCTATTCAGTTTGTTTCTTGCATAGCAATATAGTTACCCTTCTATAGTAGATGCCATCATACTCAATGAGCCATAAACATAAAGGTAAAAAGGAGGAAAAGAAAAGGAACAAGAGATGAAGTACAAAACGCCCGTTCTAATAAAAGTTCCCATATGAAAAAGAATAAAACCCGTGGTATCCTTCCAAAAAACCAGCCTTTTCCCGGGGGGAATCACATAAGAAAAGAATACCATGCAATCCAAACACTCCTAAAGAGAACGCTCCATTCGCCAAAGGCCATGGATGGTACAGGTAGGAATAATGTGAAGATTTGCAGTTCGCTGAATGGGAGATCGGGTGAGGAGTAGTAAAAGTCTCTCTGCCCCTAGCAGATTTTTGAGTCTTGTTTACCGAAGTTGGATTACAAGGAGTATCGAAAGGAATAAGCTTGTATTGCAGGGACTGGAAGTGAAAAGTCCATTTTTTTTTTCCCCTTTCCGCATGGGCCATGGTAGGATCTCGGCCTCTACGGCTGGAAAAAAAGATGTCCGGGATCCTATGCATGTTAGGTAGGGATAAACAAAAGTGAATTTTTTTTTTTAACTCTTTTTCTTCTTCTTTTTTTTTTGTCTTTTTCTTTTCAGAATTTGATGAAATCGAGCTGTTTCGTCACTTCTTCACCGGTATGTTCCCCGGGGATGATCATCTGTTCATCGTCGTCAAGCTCGTCAGAATCAACATCATCAGAATCGATCTCGTCGTAGGCTTCTTCTTCACTAGATATATCGTCCGCGTCCTCTTCTGAGTTCGCTGTGGCGTGGTTATTGTTGTTGTTGCTGTTGTTATTACCTGTCTTGTTAGCCGCGAGTTTGCGGATCTGGCCTGCTCTGTCAACATGCGGCAACATGCATTTCTGCTTATTGCACTTGCCCGTGTTCGCATAGTCAGGACACTCGACCACATGGCGATCCTGACACTGGGCGCCTTTCCCGCAGTAACCCAGGGTAGCAAAGTCCCGGCACACCGGTGCTCCGGGTGTGCTTCGAATGTGTGCATATCGACATTCGGGATTGGAGCAGCGGCCGCGGCAGAAATGCACGCAGGCGGGAGATCTCTCTGGCGAGGGTTCATGTGAGAGATCGCACGCCGCTCCTGCACTGCATTTACCTGTCTGGAGGAATTCTTTGCAAATGGCAACTTTGTTTGGGTCATGAATATATGGGCATTTGGGGCCCTTGTAGCAGGAACCTAGAAAACAAGAAAAGACCATAGTTAGTATTCGCCGTCCAGTGGGGGCATACGCCTTTTTATCCAAAAACCGAGTTTCCATCCGGAAAAAAGCTTCATTAGAGCTTTCATAGGACAAAGCTTTTCGAATGGGAGAGAGAGTAGGGGGTACCCGTCGCAGTAAATCTCTTGCACAGCTCATCTTTCTTCCTCACGATTCCGGTTTTTCTGCCATCCCTGTTAGCTATCTGATGACTAGCAACAGAGACAACACAAACTTCTTTGAAACCACTGCCCCTAAACGATGGAGATTCCCATTCTTGCTTCTGACGAACGTCACGCCACCCACGTTCACCTTTTTCGGGGTCGCATTCGCGGTCATGGGATCATCTATCAACTGTAAGCCGGTTCTCGAATTTTTTTCCCCTTGAGCCTCGAAAAGCAGGCTTACTTGATAATCGAATCAACTTGCTCCCTCCCTTGATAACTTGAAAAGGTATATCTTGGATGAGGATCTTGTACGAATCCGGGCGTGTACCAGCAGCAGAGGCGTCTGCCGACGGGGCCGGGGCACCGATATGCTGCGCGAATTGTAACACCTTCTCTTTTTCCCGGTCAGCCCTCTTCTGCACTTTCAGCCTGCGAGTTTCCTCAATGGCTTTGGCTCTCGCTTGAGCTTCTTGATCGTAGATCGCGGTATTGATAAGTTGCATATGGCGATCACGCTTCGCTACCCACCCCGTTTGTTGCGACGGTCTCGCCTCGCTGTTTACATCGCTGACTGCATCAATGGACGGGTTGCCGCTTGTTGCGTCGGAAGTGGGTGTCGAGGTATTGAGCACGAGAGTTCGATGTCTGTGAGGTCCAATGGGGCGCCTGGAAGGAGGCCGGCCGCGTCCACGATATGGCGCCCAGCCTGGATGGGCTCTATGGGTGCTGCCGTACGCAGTGTGTGACGAAGTGTTGGTGTATCCGCCGCGCGATGGACCTGTACCTTGATTCTTGTGCTGGTTAATTTGGCCTAGGCGAGGGTCTGTTTAGCTCTGGTTCAAGACTGCGTGAAGGATGATGGGGATATGCATATACCGGCAAGGCGACCGATTCTCGCCAGAAGTTCCTGGTCTTCGTTCATACTGAGTGAACCTGCTGTGAACAATCTATTTTGCTTTGCTTAAGGAAAATGAATGTTTGATGGCGACTATGATGATGGAGGACGTGTAATGGGATGTACTGGAGATCGTGAGTGGGAGCCGGGGCATCATTTCTCCGATCGCATTATTCGCTCACCTTCTCAGATATCAAGTCTAAGGTTGACTCAAGGGCGTTTGAAATGTGAATTTAAATCAAGATGTTTGAAATGAGCATCTACCTAATGACTACCTAGCAGTTACATTAACTCCAAGGGGGTTTATTGCCGCCCAACTCCCAACACCACATGGTATGTAAATGCACACACGCTGAAAATGGAATGCAATGCTTTTCAAGTCACACTTTCAAATTTAATATTCTCGTCATCGTCGTTATCCGTACCCATTCCTGAAGCGGTCGGTTCCCCTTCTGAGCCCTCATCCTGTGCAGGAGGAGCTAGCTCTTGCTTCGCATCCCTGTACGCCATAGCATTCGCATAATTTGCTTCTCGGGCTTCCGGCTTGAGCTCCCACGTCATCGCAAAGTCGCCACTCTTGACAAGATGCGCGACCATCTCCAAGGTTTGTTTGAGGTAAGCCTCAGGCTGTTTGAGTTCCGCCTTGAGGGACTTAAATGGCCAGTACCTGTATCGCCTGAAGCAGGCGTAGACAAGATCCAGAAGCTCGTTTTGCGGCATACGAGCTGTTTTGTTGTCTTGAGTGCGAACTTTGGGAGCTTTGGTAACTTGCTTCTTGAAGTCAGCGATGCATCGCATAGGAAACAGGAAGTGACAGAAACCATACAATGAAATTGGACCTATCAGCAGCTTGAGCGGTCTTCGGCTGTAACATCTTGCCAGTAACTCTTTCAATGAATTTAGTTTCTTTCTTTGGCTTAAGGGCTTCCAGAGCTCTTTTCTCCGCTATTCTCTGGTATTCCTCGTTCTCGACAGGAAGACAGTTGAACTCGTCATGTACTCGCGCGGCAAGGGCCGTTTGTTCTAATCAACGCTGTCAGCGCTCCCTGATCTCACGCGTTAAGCCAGAATACATACTAGGAATGGTCTTCCTCGTATATGGCTCCCATTTCTTCTTATTTGCCTTCTTCCTTGAATCCCGCTTCATTTGTTCGTACACGTATGATCGCCCGTGAGGTTGATTTTCATTGAACAACATATGTGTCCGATCTTTATACCCGGGAAGATCTTTTTCTGTAAATATAAAGGTGTTTTGCACAGCATAAGCTGATCGATCTGCATTTATGTTTTGACGTTTCAGATTATAATCCTTTGGTACTCCCTCATTCTGAGGCATATCATGTAATCGCAGACTGATCTGAGGCCGATATTAGCTCGGTACGTCAAGAGAGAGTGCTCAGAATGCATACCCTTTTGATATCTGTCGCTGGGCCTTCAACCCTCACTGTTCCAATTTGGATCTCCTCGTCATCATCGAGCTTTGACCAATTTTCCCAGAGAATTTTTGGAATCCTCGTTAGCCATACGTCTTGTGCTGCATTTGTAAAGTCTAGATCCCCAGTATCCTCATAGATATCCTCGTCCGATAACATCGTAACATCGTCTTTATTATCGGGTTCTGCCTTGATCGCTGGCGCGGGACTTGGCTCCGGCTTGACGGCGGAAGCGCCGAAGCTTGACATTATCGTTGGCTCTCAATGGAGTTTTCAGTGTAAAAGGTTTAGCTGCAGGTGGCAATAATCCGTTTGGAGACCCAAAATCTATTGAAATACAATGCCGTGATGGAGATGCTCGTAGATTCTTGTTGAAAATGCAGCGCGCCAGTTTATCGGCAGCGGTTCAATCCATGAAGTCACATTTCACGTGACTGCGGAGGGCTGACCATGACTAAGCCGGGATTGAGCTCGCTGAGCTTCGTCCACCGTGAGGGAAAGCAGACGAACAATCCGATTTATGACGGTTTTGAGCTTTAATCTCAGAGAATAGTTATCTCACACTTTAGCAAACTGCCGAAAAAGGCCGTGCTTCCTAAACTAAGAGCTCTTTTGTCTAACCGCCGCGATCATGGCTTCAACCGAAGTCATGGCCGCATTGGCGTCCATCGACACAACATCAAATCAACCCACCAAGGCAATGCTCTACAATGAGCTCCTCTCCAAGATAGTATCTGAAGCCGGCTCTCCCACGCTCTCACAAGATCTCATCGCCTTTCTAGGATCCATACTAGGCGAAAGTGTGAGCATAATTGCCTCTCGTCCTCTTCTCGATGCCTTTATAAACGCCCTCCGCCGTCTCCCCACACCCGCCAAGATCGAAGTCGGTCAACATGCCATCCAAGCACTCCAATCTCGGTCAACGTCGGTAGAAGAACAAGACTCATTGATAAGGGAAATCCTTGCGGACGCATACGAGGGGGAAGAGGAATATCTCGCTGCCGCCAAAGTCCTGCAAGGGATTCACCTGGACAGTTCCCAGCGCCTGATCTCGGATGAAGCCAAAACACGCATGTGGATACGGATTGTCAGGTTATACTTGGAAGAAGACGACCCTACAAGTGCCGAAGGGTTTTTAAACAAAATAAAGAATATACCGTCAAAAATTCAGGATCCGGACTTGAAACTACATTTTCAGTTGTCCCAAGCACGAATCCTCGACGCGCGAAGACGGTTCCTCGATGCTAGTCAGGAGTATCTCAATGTTAGTTCTGCCGCCGGCGTGGAGGAAGGGGACCGGCTTCACGCGTTGTCCGCGGCTATAGTCTGCGCGGTGCTGGCACCGGCGGGACCGCAAAGATCACGCATGCTCTCACGACTCTACAAGGATGATCGGTCTTCGTCACTGGAGGTATACAGCATATTAGAAAAAATATTCAGAGACCAACTCCTTACTCCGGAAGAAGTGAAGGGTTTCGCGAAGAAATTGGCTCCCCACCAGCTCGCGCGGACGGCAGACGGGTCAACTGTCCTCGACAAAGCAGTCATCGAACACAATTTGCTCGCCGCAAGCCGCTTATATGAAAATATCCATGTGGAAAGCTTGGCATCTATACTTGGCCTTGAAGCGAGTGAAGACATGACCGCTGGCGAAAGAGCTGAGATATACGCCGCTCGAATGGTAGAACAGGCCCGACTGGAAGGAAGCATTGATCAAATCGCTGGCGTAATCTACTTTAACTCAGGGGTCGAGGGCATTGGACCTGTTGATACTGACGGGAAGAATTTGCGGATTTGGGATGCTGGCGTGCAGCATTTGACAGACGAAGTGGAGAAGGTCGCCGCCGCTATCATGGATGAGTTCCCTGTAAGTCTGGACTTGATTCCCTACTCTTGAACAGCCGTTGGACACCTCTTTTGATGTACATACTCGGAGATTAACCGGTTTGCGGTCTAGGATTTTGCGGCGGCACAGATGGTTCACTGACACGCGGCACACCGCATGGATTAGATTCGGATAAGGTAAAACTAGATTGTTGTCTTCTGCACGCCTGAGAGACAGAGAGCATTAGGTACCATAATGACATAATGACCATAGCAGTAATCCTTCCTGACAGGAAACATGTTCCTTCGATCTCTTCTCCAGCAGCTCACGGTGGCAGTAAATTCCCACAAGGCCGTGTATCCGTACTGTTCGCCATCAGTAAAAGCGTAGCATTGCTGTTGCAATCAGGGATGGCGGATCGCTTTGACGTCAGAGGAGAGCTGTTTGCTGTTGTCCCACCCGAATACCTTCGCAATGCGGCAGATGCTTTCGGCGGAAGAGTCTCCACGGCTCATCGCCCAATATATATATCTCATCATGATAAAAAAAGCAATTCTCGTCCGCTACTCCCGGATGAAAACTGAAGGAGTGTAGCTGCTCACTTGAAAGCACCCGCGATGCTACCCAATTGACCTCATACTTGTCCAACCACCCCCGAGACATGCATGACAACAATTCCCGTCAACGACAAAATGCATCAGCGACGGGAGCAGCGCGTCGTCGAGATTCCGATACACATTGCCGATCGTCCGATGCCCTCGAACCTCCTCAACGCAGTCAACCTCGTCGCCCAACCTCAGGCCCAGCATACGCCCTTTACAATTTCTCGTCACAATGGTTCATCGTCCCCCAAGGCATGGGCATCATCGCCGTGATCCTCCACCAACTCCCGTACCAATTTCGTGGCTTGCACATAATCTCCAAGGTTGTCTGGGTATACACCATCGTCCTGCTCTTGTTGGGCTTGGGCCTATACATCCTCCGCATTCTGCTCTACCCGCGACATGTCGCGTACCAGCTGCGACATAGTATCCTGGAAACCTCATGTCTGGCAAGCATCAACATCGCCTTCACCTCCATAATCCAGATGCTCGCATTGACCGTGGTGAGAGAATGGGGACCCGCATGGGGCATCGTGGCCTTTGTCCTGTGGTGGATCAACACCGCGCTCGCCGTCATCGCGGTCCTAGGCATCCCATATGTGTACGTCCAGGTTCAACCACCGGGGATCAAACGCGTTCCGCCCGCGACCCTGCTCCCACTGATATCCGCCCTGACATCCGCCGCCGGCGCCGCGGTGATCTGCCAATACGGCGCGATAGGCGCGCGGTTACAAGTACCCATGATCATCGTGTCCTACCTGGAGATCGGCATCGGACTCCCTCTCGCCCTCTGTCTGGAAACCATCTACTTCACGCGCTTGTTCGACCAAGCTTTCCCTTCGAAGAAAGAGGTCTATCAGACCATGATCCTCTGTGGTCCCTTTGGCCAAGCGAGCTTTGCCCTGCAGATGCTCGGCCAGGTCGTCCAGCGCGGGAGCTTCGCGGAGTATAATCGCGGAACGTTTCTCACTGCGGAGTCCGCGCCCATCGTAGGGGTGGCCAGTCAGTTCGCGGGTCTGCTCTCCTGGGGGTTCGGCACGTTCTGGTGGACCTTTGCACTCTTGAGCATCGCCCACACTCTTCTCATGCAGCCGGGTGGTTGGAGAGAGACGAAATTCACCTTGGGTGCTTGGTCGCTTGTCTTTCCATGGGTGAGTGGTGCTTTTATATTCTGAAAAATACTTGAAACTGAGACGATACTGTATAAATTTGTAGGGAGTATACACCAACGCAGCCATCATGCTCGGCAAGATCATGAAATCACCCGCTTTCGACGTCTGGTCCACGGCGCTGACAATTCTTCTACTTTTAATCGCTATAAACAATCACATATGGACAATCAAAGGGCTGATTCTAGGGACTATTTTCGGCCTTGAAAAGGGTTGGAAACATCATGATGAAGAGGAGGACGAAGGGATAGATGGTCGAGATAAATAGATCTTATATACCCGTTACCATTAGATTCATTAGGGATATCTCCTCATCCTTAACCATTCTTCACAAAGGTCCTATCAAGAAAGTGCCCAAGTCAAGGATTTGAAAGGTCGGACTTTTTAACCATTAAGTAAGGCCATCGAAGGAGCTTATCCTCTGTATACCAAGCCTTCAAACTAGCCCTTCCGCATCCCTATCCCAAAGCCGTCAATCCAGTCTGTCCTGCCCTTAGAAAACATCCCCAGTATTTCCTCATTATCTCCCTTAAATCCTGTCCGAGCGCTTATGCACAATTTCTGGCACCAATAGGGCCCTCTTCTTTTACCTGGAGCCCCTTAAACCAAAGGAAGTGTAAGTGCATATGTTAAGGTACAAAAAAATAGCTATCTATGGAAAAAAAAATTAAATTTTCCTCCCTTAAACCAATGCGCATGACACTCCGCAGCCACAATGCAAATTTGGTTAAAACAAAAGGGCAAAAGGTAAAGATATGGTTAGGTTCAGTAAGCAAGTCAAGAAGAGGGATATCATGGAATTCCCGAGCACTGTGAGTCTGTATAAGTTGGCTTACGTACATTGTATCCTTCAGACGCTTCACAGAGCTGAGAATACAAATAGCTGATGAGGATGGAAGTTAGCATCCTGGTGTTTGAAATGGTAGTAGGTAACTGCTTGGAAGAGAGGGGGGCTTACATTGTTTGTTGCCGCGATAGCAATGCTATCTTCAAATGGATGCCAACTCATGTGTAGAATCTTTTTGTTGAAGTCAATTTGATCTGCATCTGTCTCTTTACGCATGCGTCCTCCAACTCCGGCGGGACTACCAGCTCTTGAACCACCTTTCTTACCAGCGTTTGTCGAGACCGACGAGTTGATAGGAGTTGGCACGCCGACCTTCTTCGCCTTGAAAGCTGTCTTATCCGCCTGAAGAACAACTTCGGTCTCCTGGCTTGGGTCCGAAGGATAAATCATAAAGTTGTTGTTGTAACTTCCGGTCATAACATTCTTGGCATCTCCGGAAAAGACAACCTCAAATTTATCAAAAATACTATCATTTTCATATGTGTCGCACAGCCTCGGGCGTAAGTGTTCATGAATTGGAATAATCTTGACTGGTTGACGTTCCATGTTGACGTCCCAGATTTTGACAGTAAGGTAGTCTCGCGAAACAATATAGCGACCGTCGTGGGAGAATCGGACATCGGAAATGGAAGATATGATCTCGGAAAAAAAAGACCGGGAAGAAACATCTTCTTCTTGTTCGAACTCTGTGAGAAGATAAAACCAGATGTGAGCATCAGGGTATCCCATTGAAATAATGTAAAACAATGAAGCAGCACCAGAGGATAAACTAGAAAGACTAAGATAGGGTACGTACGTTTTGCATGCTCATCACACAAAGCACGCTGTCGCATATCGGCGAGTTTGATTGTTCCCTTGGAACTAGCATACATGAACCAGTTGCAACTAACAGGATGAAATTCTGCGGCAGTTATAACCTCAGTCAGTTCTTCCATATTAGCAGGTTTGATATCGACAATGTTGAAACTCTGGTCTTGGATATTCAAATTCCACAAGTTGATACGAAGGTCGTCACTGCTGATAAAAGTCTCTCCATCGCTGTTGACGGATATGGAATTAATGTGATAGGCATGGGCATTGGCATAGATACGCCGAGGGACCGCCGCAACTACTGTGTCGTGGTGTGTCATACGGGGTAATTTGAGGGCTGATGCGTCCTTGAATGAGAGGCGTGACGGTCTCGAGGGACCTCCTCCACCAACGGCACTACCTGGGGTGAGATCATGAGAGAGGTTGTTCTCTGCAACCACTTTCAGTGACTTGTCGAAAACCTTCCAGAGTTTTATGGTCTTGTCGTTAGTCGAAAGGAGGAAATGCGAAGCATTCTGCCGTCTGCACCATTTTATTTTGTTGATCTTTTCTTCGATCTCTAAGGACTTGAGATAATCAAACTCGGGCTCGTGTGACTGAAATTCTGTATGGAACTTGTATTCGCAAGTTTTTTTCTGAGGTCGCCAATATCAGTAATCGTGGTTAATCAGCAAGAAGCAGGGTATCCATACAGTTTCATTCCGCTCGAACAAAACAACTCGGCCTCCTTTGTCGCCGGTCGCCAAATAATTGCCTGTATGGTCGAATTCGACTGTGGAAATGATGTCGGCTACAGCGAAAGTACAAGACAGTCAGCGAGGGGTGATATTTCAAGCAACGACAAATTCCAGCCAGAGAGCGTGGATTTGATATATAGCAGTCGTTGTATACCTTCAGTTATATCTTCAACATCGCCTTTGTCGCCAAAGCATCTACTAAATAGTCAGTAGTATGCTTCAAAATCGGCTTGGAAAAGCTGAAAACAGGGATGCAGAAGCATTGTCTCGTGTCAACATGCAGATCCTTGGGAAGAATCGACATACTGTGTGAACTTCCAGGTCGGAGAACCTGGCTCTGCGTCAACCATTTTTCGTGACTACTACCCGTCTATTGAGCAGTAAGGTGTAAGATTCAGATGCTGAATTGATATTCCGCCAGAGGAATGCAGGATGCGCCTGAATTGTAAAAGGATAGTGGCAACAGGAGCTGCCTTGGACTAGATGCTTTTATAAGAGATTATGGAGAAGCCGGCTGCAAGAGATGCAGAAGAGGAAACAGTTCAGTCTCAGTTAGATCTGAAATTGTTCGCTCTGAAGCAGTTCGCTCTGAAATGGTTCGATCTGAGATTGTTTGCTCTGAGGCAGTTCGCTCTGAAGTGGTTCACTCTCAGTTGTTCGCTCTGAAATGGTTCGCTCTGAGGTGGTTCGATCTGAGATTGTTCGCTCTGAGATTATTCGCTCTGAAATAGTTCGCTCTGAAGCGGTTCGCTCTGAAGTAGATCAGTCTGAAGAAGGTCCGGGCCTAAAAGAGACTGCTGCGTGCAACAGTTGTATTAGCTTAGCACAAGCATAGAAAGCTGAATTTACTCTGGAGATGTAGATTGATGGAGATATATAAGCCAGTAAATTGAAGGCTTGATACGAGCAATTGAAACATACTGACAATCAACTCACATCAGGATTGGGTAGTGACGGGAAGCTCAGTGACAAGTGAGCGCGAAGTGACGTGAAGATGACGGGAACAGAGCGCAGATGGTCACATTGAAGAATGCATTCTTTTAACTTACAGGAGGTGAAGATAAGCAAAACTTCAGTTGCCAGGGAAGAGGTGGGATGGGATTTTGCTAGAATCTTAAGCTAAGGAACAGAAATGGAGGGATAGGCGCGGAAGAGGAGAGAACGGGGGATGCTGCAGAAGGAAGTGGAAATTGTGGAAAGAAGAGTAGAGAGAATAAGAGAATTAGTAAAGCAGTGGAGTGTATGTTGATGCTCCAGCAATGATGGCGGCGGGCACAGGTGGTGGTACTGTTGAGAGCTGATGGAGGGGAGAGGTGCTGGGTTTTGGGGGGGGAAGAAAACAGGCGCTGACCTTGTTGTTGCTGGAGGATGAACGACGACGACAGCGAGGAGGAAGAGGGAGAGAGGAACAAGAACAGGAAGAAGGAGAGGGAAGTACCAAACCTGGGCACAACTCTGTGATGTAACAAGTTGGGGAGACCACTAGGAACAACAACAACAACAAAGTTGTCATTCAGCAGCGAAAAAACTGAGGAATGAGCTCAGCAAGAGTCTTCTGTTTGCAGCATGGAGATGCAGAGCGGGAGAGTGAAGATGAAATGAACAGAAACCAACAAGAAGTGGTGTCAGTCTCTACAAGCTACAGAGTAACTATCTAACTATCTATCCAGCACTTAACAGATGGACAACTCACCATCAACACAGCCTGTCTAACCAGCAAACCAGACATCCAGAGCTACCACGATCATCACCATCGCCATCCCCATCCCCATCACCATCACCATCACCATCACCATCACCATCACCTCACACTCCTCAGCCTGGTGTCCTGTCACATGCTTATCTAAGCCGCATTGTCAGTTCTCACATGCAGAACAGCCCATTGCAGCCCTACCACGAGTCCACGGTCATCCTTGGGATATATCGGTCAAGACATACCGCTACTCAGACCGCTATCAAGAGTCTAACATTTCATACAGAAATAGCCGCTCTTCTCATTGCGCTCTTTTCTCTTCGGAGCTTGACTTCCGGGATTCACTGAATCAGATAGCACGCCTCTTCTCAGCACACATTCTACACCATCATTTGCCAATTGGGATAGACAAGACAAGTCCCTGATTTCTAATAATGGATGGGAAACGGGCTGTGCCACCAGGTGAGAAAGGAAGCAACCAGGATATCCCTCCTAAACCTGAGATTCGTGATTCAAATAACCCCGCCCAGCCGACGCCCGCCACTCCCTCTCTGACCGATAGAATCCAATCTTCCGCCTCCGGTCTCCTTCAAAACACTTTTCGAAACACCGCTTCGAGCTCACTCGGGAATGATCTTGCCTCAGGTCTCTCGAGTTTAGCAAATTCCAGCAAACCCGGTTCTTCACAGTTTGGTGGACCGTTTGCCGGGGAGCCATTTGGTCATGGCGCGATAAGCAATTCATCACTATCGTCCACTGGACGAAGTGCGACTTCTGCCTCTAATACACTCTCCGAATCCTTCCGGTCGAATTGGACATCCGCAACAAACGACCAGGACAATACCGAGTTGCTGAATTCCTTTGAACAGCAGCTCCATCGGGAAGAATCATCATTCCCGCCAGAACACGACACGGGAAAGGGCAAAAGCAAACAAATCACTGAAGAAGCCACAACCCCATCCATTCAGCTCAGCTCACACCCCACCGCCTTCGAATCAGCTTGGTCCCACCACCCAGAAGAATCCCGCACAGAAACCGAACCAGCACCCGACGGCTCCGCCGTCTTCGCCCTCCTCTCAGACCCTTCCTTCGACCCTCTAACACCTTCCTCCCTCCCTCCATCGCCAACCCTCGTCCCCGTCACCGACTCGGACGCCGCAACCACGCCGCGCTCAAAGCTGCTATCACCCCTTTCCCTCCTGCCGGACATCCAATCCCTTCTCTCCCTGCCCCCCGAAGAACTCTCCTCCGTGCCCACGATATCGGAATGGCTGGATCTCGACGCATCGTACACTGACGAAGTCTGGGGCGGGCTGCTCAAGACGTACACCGAGGAAGCCAGGAAGGAGGTTGCGGAGCGAAAGGAGAAAGGCGCGGATGCAGGGACTAGCGATGGCGGTGTTTATGGGGGTCCCGCGGTGAGGAGACTGGGAATGATTCTGGCGCATTTGCGGGAGAAGGAGGACGGTGGTGGAGTTTAGACTGATATCATCCCATTATTCATTGTGAGTGCTAATCTCTACTGTATATAATTTCCCTTTGGAATCAACCTTAAAATTAGAGTTTGTGTGTATATAGGTTAATTAATAGCAAAGCCAGGGGACCTTCTACGGCTGCTACTTTGCTGACGTGCATAGCAATAGATATAGAATAGAAAGGTATACTTTCTGAATATCCTAAACAAAATAAAACCACCGTATTTAATACATCATGTATGTACATCAAAAACCCGCCCTTATCAGAAAGCTAACATGCAAGAGGGACGAAACAGAGCAGAAAATGGTTCCATCCCGACAGGATAGATATCACCTGTATCCAAAATGGGCAATATATGGATACCCCGGAAAAGGAAAATGAAGAGTCATATATGGAGAATTAGGAAGAGGGGAGAGGCGTATGATTCTAAAATTTCAAGCTTGGGGTTTGCCCCTTTACGCGTCCAATGACAATCTGAGGAGCATATTTGGGAATAACCTCGTCGTCGTGGAGCATTTCAAACTCTGTCAGGTACAAGATAAAAGTCAGTATGACATAAACTGGAGCTTATCGTCGAATCCAGAGATCTGGCTTACCTTCAGTGGCATCTTTGCCCATGTGGCTGAACAAGGCCTGGGCACCACCGGGGTGCTCATCGAGCCAGTTGCTGACGTCCATCACGACACCCTTGACAACGATCCAGAGGTCATCCTTCTTGTTGTGTTTGGCAACTTCCTCCATCGTGAACTCCTTCTCCGGGACTTTGAAGGCGGAAGCATCAGCCGCTGGGGCAGCCGGAACAGCCGCCGCAGCAGCAGCGGTCGAGGGTGGAGCTGGAGCTGGAGTCGCAGAGGTATCCGCCTTGGAAGCCGAGAGTTGTGCTTGGCCTTTGCCTTCACCGGGAGCAGTCCACTCGACGGAAATCTTACCGGGCTGCGAAGGGTCGATGTGGAGGGAGATCTGGTTCAAGCGGGACTGAGCAGTCGCGCCGGGACCGGAAAGAAGCTGCTTGAAGAGATATTCGCTAGCGGAATCACCAGCAACACGACCGTAGACGACGCAGCCGAGGAGAGAAGAGCCACCAAGACGGTTGGCGCCGTGCACACCACCTGCGAGCTCGCCACAGGTGAACAAACCATCGAATGGCTTGCCTTCCTTGTTGAGAACCTGAGCCTTGTCGTTGATCTCAATACCACCCATGGTGAAGTGGAGAACGGGTTCCATCACGGCGACATGGAATGTATCGTCAATGGAGAAGGGCAAGTTGTGGAAATATTTCTTGCCATACGGATCCTTCTTCTTGCCTTCCGCAATCTGATTGTAATCATTAAAGGTGTTCTTCAATGCAGCTTCGCCGCAGCCGATTTCTCTGGCAAGTTCCTTTCCAGTCATCTTCTTCATCAAACCACGACCAGAATAATGGCGGGTGTGGAAGTCAAGGACATTGGAGGCTTTGCTATTAAGGATAAGACGGATTGGCCATTTGCCCATTTCCTTCTGTTTCCACATCTCACCCGAAACATAATCGCGGTGGCCCAATTCGTCGGAGAATCTCTGACCATCGCCGTTGAGTAAGAGACCGCCCTCGCCGCGAAGAGCTAGAAAGGGGTTAGCCTAAATTCTTAAAACTATTTCAACCATAACTTACCTTCAGCAGCCAAGAACTTCCACTTGGAAGTAGGGTCTTTGGGGTCAACAAGGCCAGTTGGGTGGACTTGAACCTTGTCCATATCAATGTCGTTGGCACCTATTGCCATCAACATCTTGTGTCCGTCACCAGTGGCATGGACTCCGTTTGTGCTAGAGAGGTTGAAAGTATCCGGGCGCCATTTCTTTAGAAGAGAGTCCTCTGTGAAATCCGCAGCGTAACCACCAGTGGCCAGAATAACAACACCCTCAGCACTGTGGGTTTCGCCGTTGTACTCGTAGGTAACACCGGTAACCTTGTTACCCTCCTTTTTTATTCCGGTCACTCTGGCTTTCTTCAAAACTTGCACACGGTTCGGCTCCTTCTCGGTGATCTCCTCCAGTTTTTGCATCAGAGCATATGTGATTGCCATTCCTGGGAATTTGGCATCGTGGCCACGGTGAGTACGGGGGAATGAATGACCACTATCTCTCTGTTAACAAAAGGAAAACCCATCAGACGCTGACTCCATATTAACGTACCCAAGGCGCGAGACTAAGGTCAGATCAAGGTCGAAAACATCCTGGAGCCATTCAACGGCAGCGGCGGACTTGTATGTGAGGACTTTGATCAGATCTGGGCGGGCCTTGTCTCTGGCAGACTTTAATGTATCTTCGTAGAACTGCTTGACGCTATCGCCAATGCCCAGTTCGACCTGTGTTCTCGTAAGGGCTCCATTGATACCAGATGTAGCTTTCGTGGAGTTGCCACCGAAGAAATCTGGAGTAAACCCAAATGAGCCTTGTGCTTTTGATTCAAAGTGAATGACAACCAAAAGTACTCACTCTGCTTATCGAGCACCAGTACATTTCCACCGTTTAGGTAGACTGTATGTGCAGCACTCAAACCAGACACTGTTTAGGAAGATGGCTGTCAGCTTTCATCTCGACATGTGAAGCGGAGAGAATCCGGAGGTGTTTTGCAAACTCACATCCACCTCCAACAACGATAACCTTCTGTGCAGTAGACATGGCTGATAACACAGAGTATTAAATATCTTCTTCTTCTTCTTCTTTTAAAAAAATAAAATGGTACAAGACAAGGGAGAAGACAAGTGAGAAGATGAAGCAGAGGATGGAAGAGAAGGGCTAGTTAAGAATGATGAAGAGGACGAGTTTAGCTCCGTAAGTTGAGATACCACCCATCTCGGCCGAGGTATCTCCACACCTTGAAACGGACCCGTAATATTACAGCCCACTTGGGTTCTGCCGCCTGCCACCGTCTAATTCAGCCAATGGCAGTGCTCCTAATTCAATCATCACCTGAGAATTCAATACGGGGGGTGTTTCGGAGGGTTTGCAAAGGCCAATCACATCAGCCCACTATGATGACATTCGGCCGCGGTACATTTCTTCACCTCAGAAAGTGAATCTGGGGTAACTCACAGACCACAATGCATTCTTTCACTGAGACAACCAGGAGATATTGTCGTCCGTAACCACTCTGGAAAGAAAAGCAGTGGTTTTCATCCGCAAAAGACTTCTCTTGCTGACATCCTACTGATGATAGATTAAGCTATTGGTCCTTTTGCATTAGTCGACCGAGTGAACCTTAACACTTGACTCCAAGACATGTGAACGAGGCCATGGGTCCAGATTCACATGCGAAAGACTTTGATAGAGGATGTCACTCTTCCTTAACATTTTACGAGCTGACTTGATCATCGCATATATGGACATTTTGAGGAATCCCTATTACCTTTCCCCATACTTTTCATCTTATGTTATGTAATAGCAAGACAAAAGATTCGAAAATTGGCACGTGGGTAAATGTCAATCAAGATTCAACGAGCACCGGGAGCTTGAGGGATAGTTAGTTACCTAGTAGGCCGGTGAACAGCTATATTCTAACCTCTCTGCCCAACGTGCAACGATTTGCTAGCATTATAGTGCTCCTGGTACAGCTTTGTGGCCGCGACAGCAGCAAGACCTAAAACATTCATAGACCTATACCTGTACTAAGATTTGATAGCCAGTTCTCTATCACTGAAAAGACATTTTTGACCTCAAGTATGATCGTATTCCACAGGTCCGGCTGCTGGGACGTGGGAAGAGTAGAGCATTTGATGCAAAATGCGCATAACCCACTGTTCTATATATTGCTGTAGCTCCACTGACTTATACGATACCACAGCACATCGACGTGGCTGCTCTTCATATTGGGAAAATTGAATGTTTTGTCTTGGGTCTTTGGTGATTCACCATGGATGGATCCGTCAGTCAGGTGGTCAACATCTTCGAAAAAGGAAGATTATATTGCCGGCTAGCGCTTCACCGCTTTATTAGCTCATCATGATGAAATCAGGCTCCTGATTGGCTTTGTGCAGCGACGTGGGGCCGGCATCGTGACGCTGGGGTGAACTGGAGCTAAGGGGAGAGCGTGCCTCAAAAGGCTGGACGGGACTAAGCCTGAAATGGAAAAGCCCAGCCGGCAGAAAATATTGAACTCCTTACCTCCAGTTCACGTCACTATATTGCGCACTTCTGCTGTCCACGCTTCGTCTTCGAGCTTTTCCTTTTGATCCCTCTGTCTTTCCGTTCTCTTCAAGAGACTCATATCGCTATTGCAGCTATACTGCCTTTCTGTCACCTGCCATGTAATTTCAAATTCCGTTTGCATCAAGGTATCTCCAAGCGACAGCAGCTAGACAACCTACCGCATTCTTCTCTCGCTCCGCAAGACCACTTCCCCCCAAGGGCTGTCGCTTGTGTAGGATAAAGCGAGACGCCGTTTCGTCATTATGAATCCATCCAACAAAGATGGATGGCATTCAGGAGCTAGTGGTCCGCAGCCACATCCCGCAGTAGAAGCGCTGGGACAACAACAACAACAATCAGCGAGGCCCCTTGCGTATGGGTGCGTTGGTATTCTTCGCCTATTTTGAGAGAGCGTTTGCTAATTTCCCTCAATGAGTAGTGAGAATTTATGTCCTCATAGTTTTGGCTTGCCCTCACTTGCGGAGTTTTCCGCTTGACGCCGTCACCGGTGGCATTCTGCCCTGCGCATTGCTCGTCTTTCACTAATCTTTCTCCACCAACAGGTCCCTATCATGCCGTTAGCCAGCCTTCTAGCCATACTCTTCCCACTCTAGCAGATCTCACCCAAGGCGCATCTGTACAAGCTCCATCCCACCAGCAGCCACCGAGATACGGCCAACATCCACAGCCGTCCCTAGGGGCATCACATTCCCTTCCCGGAATCAATCAGTCGATGCAGCATACCTCACCACAGTCGTCTATTAACCGAGAAAGAGAAACTCGTGAAAGGGATAGAGACATACTCGAGAGACAGCGCGAGATGCAGCGAGAGGAGGAAATAATGCAACGGGAGCGTGAAATACGCGAAAGAGACCGCGAACATGCAGAGCGATATCATCGCGAGCAGCAGCAGCAGCAGCATCATCCTGTTCAAAGCCACACTGGTTCAATTCCAATACATCAACCAGTCGCATCTAAAGTTCAAAATTCGATCCATGGTCCCAACGGTTTGCTCTCGAATCTTGGTGGTAGCACTGGGCCGATGCCTCCTCAGAGTTCCCTTCAAGGCTCTAATGTCCCCGGTGGGTTGTTTAGCAGTCAAATGCAGCACCCCGATGGACCGCCTAGGCAATACCTACCGGTTCAGCCGCAGTCCCTGCTATTTGGCGGGAATGCACCTTCCCAAATTCCAGGTAGTGTGGCCGCACTGGCACAAGGCCAGCAACCTATACTTAATGTAAGTCTTTGATCTTTCTTTTAGAAAACATCATTCGCTTCATGTTGTGTTTTTGAATATGAAAGATGGGGTCATTCCAGTATCTGGTTGATATCTCTTTTTCTTCACGTTGAAAGAACACAAGAAACTTGTTCATCACAAAGATGCTCGGCGGTATCTCATGGTCTCCTGCTGAGCTAGAGTCTCGGCGCATGCTATATATTTTGCCGCTGCAAATTCTTTTCAGGCTGTTTCCTTCATCTTGTTTTGTTTTGTCTTCCAGACGCTTTTGAGTGCACTGCCCACATCTTCCACAATCTTCCATTATTGCTACTCTTCCATCTTCAACAGTACCAATCTAGTTCTGTTGCATCTATACTGATGGCACCAACCAACCAGGATGCGCTCAGTTACCTCGACCAGGTCAAGGTTCGATTTGTCGAGCAACCGGATGTTTACAATCGGTTCCTCGACATCATGAAGGACTTTAAAAGCCAAGCGTGAGTGATCAACGTGCTCTTGAACGTGTGAATTAGCTTCTCTGACCCTTTTTGGCAGTATTGACACGCCTGGGGTCATTCAACGCGTCTCAAGTCTCTTCAACGGGCATCCCACTCTCATTCAAGGATTTAATACCTTCCTCCCACCCGGGTATAGGATCGAATGTGGGCCAGACGACAATCCGGACGCAATTCGGGTCACTACTCCTTCTGGCACAAATACTATCTCGATGTCAGCGGCTCGTCCTGTTCTGGAGCATGCCAATGAATCTGGCCAAAGTGGAGGTTTACTCCCTCCTAATCGCACTGATTATTATGAGCAAGCTCGGCCTGGTTGGCAACCAGGGCATGAACAGCCACAGCAGCCTCAGCAAAGCACGATGCCCGGTACCGTCGGCCCTTATTCGCCAAGTGGCAGAATGGTATCCCTGTCGCAATATGGCCAGCAAGGGACCCAGGGCCAGCACCAAGAAGCCTCATATGAGTTTCAAGCCCAGCATGAGCAGCCAGCTCCGGCCACAACTGCTGCAATGCTCCATCAACAGGAACAGCGTGGAGTTTCTCAGTTACAAAATGCAGTCTCTGTCGCGACTGGTGGAACTGGACGTTCGATGATGCAACTCCCACCCGGCGGTAGCCAGACCCCTGGCCCTACTCAACCTGCGAATTCGTTGGCCGTGATGGGGTCCGGTGTTCTTCAGGGAGCGCAAAACGAGGCTACTAGGCGTGGTCCAGTCGAGTTCAATCATGCAATTAGCTACGTCAACAAAATCAAGGTATGTATCAGTGCTTCCACCCGAGGCCTGATGTGACTGTACTAATTTTGGGTCAATTAGAATCGCTTTGCCGACTCCCCCGAGATCTATAAACAGTTCCTCGAAATCTTGCAGACGTACCAAAGGGAATCAAAGCCGATCCAGGATGTATATGCACAGGTGACTGTTCTCTTCAATTCTGCGCCTGATCTTTTGGAAGACTTCAAGCAATTCCTTCCCGAGTCCGCCGCGCAAGCGAAGGCCCAAGCACCAGCACGCCAGGACGAGGTGCCTATTGCTATGAGCAATGTCCGTGGAGAACCAGGATATGGCGCTGCAGCGCTCCAGGGCCAATCCTCCAGAGATAATGTCAAGATGCCACCCCTCGGTCAGTTCAATGTTAAGGATTCGGCTAAAGAGAGCAAAAAGCGACGTGGTGGACCCGGTGCTCAAGCTGGAAGTGCTTCGGTTGGTGGCCCTGGGCCAGTTGATGCTTCTGGTGGAGGGCCAGGGAACAAAGCCCAAGCTTCCCAGATTGGAAACATGAACAAAGTAAGTTGATCTGCACTTCAAGGTGTTTTGTTGTTCCTATATGGAACAGTAAGGAAGCAACAGTCAATCTCTTCTCCTTTGATATTCAGTTTCATTGTTTTGTACACTTGTAATCAATCATCCCTTGAATTTGATGTAGATACCTTGTTGTGGGAACCTGTTATTCCCCGTTTTTACTCCCTGTTTTTACTGCACGTGTTCCTGCACGTTTTTACTGCACGTTTTTACTGCATGTTTTTACTGCACGTTTTTACCCTCTGCGGAAGCCTGCATGCTAACAAACTTCTCTCCAGAGGACAAAATTAACCCATAAACCAGTACTGTCAGAGGCTGCATCTGCAATCTCTCCAACATTGGTTCCTGCACCTCCGGAGCCTATACCACCCACTTTTACACTTTCCGCATCTCAGGAAGAATATGCTTTCTTTGACCGTGTTAAAAAGTTCATTGGCAACAAACAGATATTCAGCGAGTTCCTCAAGCTGTGCAACTTATATTCTTCAGACTTGATTGACAGGAATGTCCTTGTTAACAAGACAGCGGGGTTCATTGGCGGCAATCAAGAGTTGATGAATTGGTTCAAGCGGTTTATGCATATTGAACCGAAAGATGAAATTATCGAACCGAAGGCGAAAGACGAGTCGGGAATTGTCAATCTTGCCCATTGTCGAGCACTTGGCCCTAGCTACCGACTCCTCCCGAAGCTTGAGAGACAGAAACCTTGTAGTGGCCGTGACGAACTCTGCCAAAGTGTTCTTAACGACGAGTGGGCGTCGCATCCTACTTGGGCATCAGAGGATTCTGGCTTTGTCGCGCACCGAAAAAATGCGCATGAAGACTCGCTACACCGGGTTGAAGAGGATCGTCATGATTACGACCACTATATTGAAGCTGGAATTCGGACTATTCAGCTGATGGAAGCTTTGCTGCAACAAATCTCAATCATGAGTGAGACTGACAGGGCCAACTTCAAGTTGCCTCCTGGACTTGGTGGGCAAAGCGAGACAATTTTTAAAAGAGTTATCAAAAAAGTCTACGAAAAGGAATTCGGCCTTCGCATTATCGAGGAACTATTTGCGAATCCGGGTCAAGTACTTCCCATTGTCGTTGCTCGTCTGAAGCAAAAGGTTGAAGAATGGAAACTGAGTCAGGTAAGATTGATCAAGTGTTGGTGTTAATTGTCGATCACTAACCATTCTACAGCGCGAATGGGAGAAGGTCTGGCGTGAGCAGATGCAAAAAGGGTATTGGCGAAGTCTTGATCACCAATCCTTTATCAATAAGAGGGACGATAAAAAGCTACTTACAACAAAACACTTCCAGTCGGAAATACAGGCTAAATCTGAGGAAGCCAGAGCCCTTCGCCGAAGTGGATTTCCGGTTTTCAATTATCATTTCAAACACTTATTTACGGACTCTGAAGTTATCCTCGATACTATGCACTTGATTCTCTGCTACATCGACCATAATTCAGCAGGTTTTGGCGCTGATCCGCAGAAGGTGATGAATTTTGTCAGAGACTTTGTCCCAGTATTTTTCGGTCTGGACCGGGATGCAGTTCGAACCTACTTAAGCGAAGTTTACGACAGTACTCCAGTCAATGAAGAGGCGGATCAAGAAAGCGTACCGTCTGATGAGATCAATTATACTCGTTGTCGTCGCGTTGTCAATAGTAAGAAACTGGACCTTTTGCGCGAAGTCCTCGACAACCGCGGTGATAAACCATTGAAACCAGACGGAGAAAGAAACACCGCTTCGATTAGCCGGCTCTCCAGCCCAGGTCCTGGATCTGCAACTGGTTCCACCCCAGCGCCTGATTTCAATGGGTCTTTTGACTCCGCCGAGTTGCGATGGATGGAGCATCCGAGTCAAGGAAATTTCAACCAGCAGCGCGAGTACCTATTGAATGAGCCCTACAGGAAGACGGTCCACCACTTGTATGGAAATGTTACAGTCTACTGCTTCATTCGTACCTTTGAGATGTTATACACCCGTCTCTTACACCTGAAAGGTGGTGAAGAAGCCGCTCATGAAGAATTGCGCCGTGCAATGGCGCCAAAAGCGGCCTACGACTTGGGAATGATCGATAAGGCACCTAAAGAATTCTTTTATGATACAAACCCGAAAGCAAACCTTTACCATCAGATGGTCCGCATGTGCGAAGACTTGGTAAAGGGCAATTTAGACCCTCTTCATATGGAAGACACATTACGCCGCTTTTACAACAGAAACCGCGGCTGGGAACTCTACACCCTTGATAAACAACTCGCTGCAATCACAAAATTTGCTAGCAATATCTTCAATACGGATCCCAAGGATAAGAGTGCGGACATAGTCAATCTTTTCTTCAAAGAACGGGACAAGGAAGAAACGACGCATAATCATGAAATCCAGATTCGAAAGCAGGTGGAGAAACTGATCAAGGATGGGGACATCTATCGCATTTCTTATGTGAGTACCCTTTGCGCTTCCACGTTCTGCAGTAAACTAATTTCTTTTGCTAGTTCCCGGCCTCGAGCACCGTTACAATCCAGCTCTTAACCGCCGAAGACAGTACGCTTGAAAAGGATGATTTGACACCTGAAGCGAGATGGTCTTATTACGTCTCCGCCTATAGCATGCGTGACCCTACGGAGGGTGTTCTATTCTCGGACATGCGCATGCCGTTCTTGAAGCGCAATTTGCCTCCGAAGCTGGATTCAGATGAGGAGTACAATCTATTCTACAAGCCTCTGATCAGTAGTGAAGGCTTGGTCATCCGGGTTTGCGCAAACAGCTACCACATTCTCTACGAACCGGGCACAGAAGAATGGTGGTGTCGTATTCCCCAACCGAATGGCGTTCGGAAAGAAGCTGCCAAAGAAATTGCTGCAGTCAAGGAAAAACGCAGTGATCGTTTTAAGGAGAAGTTCGTCAGCAATCCAAGCTGGGCTCGCGGGCTGAGCAAAGACGAGGTCGGCGAATCCAATCGGCGGTTCAGATCGTGGATTGGAGCTCCAGACCAGGATTCTCCACATCCCGAGGCGAATCATGTCGAAGCATCTGAAGATGGTCGCAAGAAAGAGGATGAGGTTATGACTGATGCTGATTGATCTAAATGAGAATAGGGGTGCCATCACAGGTGGGGGGTCCCTTGAGTGTTCATAGGCACATATTTGCACATTGTTGCATTTACATCCATGTCATTGGGGTTTGGCGACTGGGAAGGACGGATGGTTAGCAAGCTTGAGAGGTCCCGCTAAATTTGCCCTTTTGAATTGACTTCGAGGCTGCGTTGTTTTGTATGATGTTCTGCGATTTTTCTTTTGCATTATCTCTCGCTCATGTTCTATACTTTTTGCTGGCGATCAGGTTGAATTTTAGCCATCAAATGGTGTACTCTACTGTACCATCAACTAAGAATCGAACATTGCTCATTACCTCTACCATCGACAGCATCCAGTACAGCTCGCCCGACGCCTCTTATAGCATCCTCTCGATGTCCAGGTTTGGTTCAGTTTGTTCCTCATGCTGACTAATCCAACAAAACCCGGCGTGCACTTCCACTCATCCGCAAAGTGTCTCGGCTATCAAACCGTGATAAGAGCTCCAGGCGTCTAAAGATACTCCGTCGGCCGGGTGGAGAGAGGGCCGCCGCGAAAGATGTAGAGCTAAATATGGGCCTAAAATCGTCCAGAGTGAACTGCTAGCGAGGGTATCGCCAACCGCCCGGTGGGCCTTTATCATGCTCGCCCTCAGAGAAAGTGGTTGAATATCCGAAAATCCGCCGATCCAGAGCGCGCGGTCCGTTAGTTACGTCAGAGCTATATAGAAAGCCTTGGGTTTCCAGGGTTCAATCGTTAACCCAGAAGACTGATGGGGAATTGAATTCTTCCACTTTGTGGGTTGAGCTCTTTTTTCCCATTCTTCTTTCTCTTGTTTCCTTTCTTCATCTTTTTTTTTATATACCTGTTTGTCTCGCTGCTACTCCATTTATTTAGTATCCTTTGCTAGGCTGGTCTTGTGTTGCATGCTCAATTGCTAGGTCTCTAGCTTATTATTTGAGAGTGGGACTGCCCCCTCCTTCTCCAATTGATCCTTGGAATTGCAGACCGGATAGATTCCCTGGAGCTTTTTTCTTCCTGGGATTCAGTAATAACTAGTTGAATTCCCTGGTTTGGAAAGGAGCATTCTGTTGAGAAAATTAACACAGGGAAAAAGAGCTTTGAATTGATTGTTTCGTTACAAGAATGGCAGCTTCCGCGCTCCTGAAAAGCCGTGTGAGGCGGCCGTCGATGCTGTCGAAGCTGGCCAAAGCTGAGGACCTCATTCACCACTTCCCCAATGGAGCTTATATCGGTTGGTCGGGGTTCACAGGCGTTGGGTATCCAAAGTGAGTCCGCTTGTCTTGCTTACTCCCTGGGATCTGAGCGGGTGAACTGTGGCTGATATTTCAATTCTGTTAGAAAAATCCCAGCTGCGTTGGCGGACCATGTCGAGAAGAACAACCTGCAGGGAAAACTGAAATACAATCTTTTCGTCGGTGCCTCGTCAGGTGCCGAAACGGAGAACAGATGGGCGCGACTTAATATGATTGAGAGGCGGGCACCTCATCAAGTAGGAAAGGAGATTGCGAAAGGAATCAACAATGGAAATATCCATTTCTTCGACAAGCATCTTAGCATGTTCCCCTCGGATCTGGTATACGTATGTACAGAGAGATGGACCCTTGTGTGTCTGCTCATTTGAATTAGCCGATTGTACTGACCATATGTGAATGCAGGGCTGGTATACGCGAAATAAGCCTAAGAATAGAATCGATGTCGCCGTCATTGAAGCATCTGCTATTACCGAGGAGGGTGGCATCATTCCTGGAGCGTCAGTTGGAGCATCGCCAGAGTTAGTCCAGATGGCAGATAAGATCATTATCGAAGTTAACACTGCCGCTCCTTCATTCGAGGGATTGCACGACATCACAATGTGCGATATTCCGCCTCGGCGGAAGCCCTACCTTATCATGGCTCCCGAAGACCGCATTGGAACCAACCACATTCCAATCGATCCCGACAGAGTCGTCGCTATTGTTGAATCCGATTATCCCGACCAAACGCAGCCAAACGCACCAGCCGACGCGACATCGCGTGCCATTGCCGGTAATTTGATTGAATTCCTCCAGCATGAGGTCCAGATGGGTCGTTTGCCAAAGAACCTTCTCCCCATCCAGTCCGGCATTGGAAACATTGCCAATGCAGTCATCGGCGGCCTCGCGGACGGAGGAGCAAACTTCCACAACCTCAAGGTTTGGACCGAAGTTCTGCAAGACTCTTTCCTTGATCTCTTTGACAGCGGCAACTTGGATTTCGCTACTGCAACTTCCATTCGCTTCTCTCCAGAGGGATTCAAGCGATTCTATGATGGATGGGAGAATTACTACGACAAACTCCTCCTCCGATCCCAACAGGTCTCGAACTCGCCCGAGATCATCCGGCGTCTCGGTGTCATTGGAATGAATACGCCTGTTGAGGTCGACATCTACGCTCACGCCAACAGCACTTGCGTAATGGGTTCTCGGATGCTGAACGGCTTGGGCGGGTCTGCCGACTTCTTGCGCAGTGCCAAATACAGCATCATGCACACACCAAGTACGCGGCCCAGCAAGAACGATCCAACGGGTATCAGTTGCATTGTCCCGTTCTGCACGCACATTGATCAAACCGAACATGACTTGGATGTCATCGTCACTGAACAGGTAAATTTCACATGGTTTTCTTTTCCCCGAGGCTCTTCAGAAAAACTAATATTGTCATTTTTTTTTCTCCCACAGGGTCTTGCTGACGTGCGAGGACTTTCACCACGCGAACGCGCGCGCGTGATTATTGACAAATGCTCACATCCCGACTATAAACCCATTCTCCAGGATTACTTCGATCGGGCCGAATCGTACTGTCTCCGCAAGGGCATGGGCCACGAGCCGCATTTGCTATTCCAAGCATTCAAGATGCATCAAAATCTGCAAGAAAACGGAACCATGAAGATCGATGGATGGGAGTAAAGGATGTCGTTCGTTCCGTGTGGAAAAAAACCTTTTTTTGAGGGCATGCTTGACTTGAGCGAATTTTGCAATTGCGTGTGCAACTCGCGCTTTTTTAGTTATTTTCTTTTTCTTATTTTTTGGAGCACAGGAGACTGGCAAATAAACATATTCTGAAATGAACTATCCGTGGAGTGCATCAGGTGTACTCCGTAAGTTGTGCATATCTTTGCATTGGGCCTGAACTTCTGCAACGGTCGTGCATCCATTTGCCTCCAATGTGTTCATCTTGAGTAATATCTACTCTGTATCCCCGTTGATATTGATGTTTGCATTACAGCGGCCATCGAGGGTGATATAGGAATGATATGGACTCCTGTTCCCCATGCCCACAGAAACAACCTTCTTCAATCAAAGAGTTTGATAAGGGGCCCAAAGAATCCTTTTTGGTTTATAGTGTGGCAAACAAGCCAATAGTGGGAGTTCTAGACCGTGGCACAGAATTCTGCTAGCACTGTCGATCCGCTCAACAGCTTTTCCTGAACCTGTGATGATCACCTCAACGCAGGTGTTCGGATTTGGTTAGGAACAGTCTGTGTTCAGGTGTTTGGATTTCGTACAATGATCCCTCGCATTTGACCAACGGCTATCCCGACAAGATAAAACACATACCACATTGTCGTCTGCAGAAGAATTTATAACAGGCTGATGGTCGAGGCTGCTCCTTCGTCTCCTGTAATGAGATGAGAAAGATAGGATTGAACTGAACTTCTTGAACCTGCACAACAGTCGCATTGTCTGACATACGCAGAGAACGTATGTACAACCCCTTTCTTCGAGGAACGGATGCTCTCTCTCCCCCCCCCCCCCCCCCCCCCCCCCCCCTCCCCTC